>JAOVYW010012873.1:18086-38295 GCA_025775045.1 Hiodon tergisus | reverse complement strand
TCTTTTTTTACTTTTAGTTCAGCCTTTTCTGTCGCAACTTTGAGTTAAATACTCATATAGTCAAAAAAATATTCCAGCAGAACCAACTAGACAAAATAATTTGTACAAACAGAATATCTTTTATTGAAAAAAAAAACACCATTATTAAGACAAATGCAGGACCTTTTCTCTGGCTACTATAAATATTTAGTTTTGGTTGTTTTAAAATGTGCTCATTGAGATTCATTGTTGCATTACTTACTTTCTTTTTAAAGGGTCCTTCATTCTGTCCACACCAATCTTCATGTATCAGAAGATTGAGGAGGGTTACTGGTATGGCCCACAACACTACTGCATAGAAAAGTTCCCCTCTAAGGCCCACGAGAAGGCCTATATCCTTTACCAGTTCATAGCCGTCTACCTCCTGCCTATCCTCACCATCTCATTCTGCTACTCCTTCATGCTCAAACGGGTCGGCCAACCAGCAGTGGAGCCTGTGGACAACAACTATCAGGTACTAACATGACATTCTTTCATGCAGGGTCCTTAGAAGATAAGGGGTGTGGTTAGACCAGCCTAAAGATCACCCTGGGCTTAGTTGGGAACATGATTTAATGGTCTATAGTGGACCCCAACAGTAAAAGTCTTGCACTCGGCAATATTAATCTCCCATTTTAACAAACCGTGCCCCCATCCAAATCTGTTTAAATTGCTTACAATTTCAAATTGAATCCATTTATACAGCTGGATATTTACTGAAGAAATGTATGTGAATTAGCACGTTGCCTTAACTGATATTACGCATGAAACTTCCCGTTTCCGTGGCAGGTTCACTTGCTGTCAGAACGGACAATCGCCATCAGGAGCAAGATCTCCAGGATGGTGGTGGTCATTGTCCTGCTCTTCACCATCTGCTGGGGTCCCATCCAGCTCTTCATCCTATTCCAGTCATTCTACCCAAACTACAAGCCCAACTACGCAACCTACAAGATAAAGACCTGGGCCAACTGCATGTCCTACGCCAACTCTTCCATCAACCCCATTGTGTACGGCTTCATGGGGGCCAGCTTCCGCAAGTCCTTCAAGAAAGCCTTCCCCTTCCTGTTCAAGCACAAGGTGCGGGACAGCAGCGTGACCTCCCGGACGGCCAATGCCGAGATCAAGTTCATCGCCACCGACATGAGCAACAATGAGGGGAAATAAAACTGGTTAATTAGCACCGTGGGTCTGGCTGTGGGGTTGGTTGTTCGCAACAAACATTGACGAATTTAGCCAGGAATGAAATCAAGGAGGAGGCTATATCAGCCATATTAGAAATTAATAAATGAATGAATAAAGTTAATTCTGTCTGCACGAGTTTACGGTTGGAGCAGAATACTATGCATGAAATCATTATGTGGTGAAGAAACCATGGCTAATATAACAACAACTGAATGACAGGGCAAATAATATAAGGACAGATAATAATATGATCTATCTGTAAATATGTGTGCAATGACCACAGGTCTATGAATTTAGTTTTGTCAAACTGATATTGCAGTTGATGTATTCCTGATCATTTCCTGCAGTTATTTCAGATGTGTGTTTTTTTTTAACATTCTGGTAGAAGCTCTACGATAAGCATAAAGATAGGCTGACTCACATTGGCAAACATAGTTTCTGGATTAACCAAGTGATGTATGTTGCTGGGAAGAACTAGTTCACAGTTATATAACAGAATCTATTATTTATGTGGTGTTATTAATTTCCTTGGCCACCATTCTGTCATTCACCCCTTTCGGCATTTTTGAATGACCGATTGTATTTGTCTTTGCTTTTTGATAGGCAGGAGTTAACTTTATTGTGGGCAAATTATGTGGAGAAGGCTGTGGAGGGATAAGGCAGGTGTTATGTTTGTTTTATGAATAAGGAGATTTATCGTGTGAATGAAGTGGGCCCAGAGATCCACCTGAACGGCATGAAGAAGGAGGCTGCCACGCTGACGCACTGGTTCGCGGTACCACAGGAGGAGTCTGCCCAGCGAGGCGTGGAGAACGTTGACTCTCGCATTGTGGTTTGGAATCCCCGTGTACACAACCCGCAGGCGATGGGCGCAGTGCCCCCGCAACTGGGCTTTCTGCATCATGCTTTGTGGTTTCCCGTGAGTTATGCTTCGTGAGCAACCCGATCCACAGATAACGCCGATGTCTGGAAGGGACAAGCCGTTTTGGACACGGTTTCGCTGCGTTCCTCCCCCTGCAAGAGCATGCGTTTATGTTTCGATGTACCTGTTGAAAATGAACTGAACATGCTGATATGTTGATTAAGTTTTCTTTGAAGGCAAAGACTTCTGTTTAACCCATCTTAATTGTATATTTTCATTTTTCCCCATGTGCCATGAAGCTTGTATTTGGAGCAAAATAGCAGTAAAATCTTCAAATTAAAAATGAGATAATAAGCAAAAAAATGTCTGGGGACTGTTTGCCAGGGAGCCAGTTCTCCGCGGCTCTCGTTGTATTGCGCCAGTGGAATGTGGCATACTTCTGAAAATATAGATTGCGATCTACTTTGAAAAGTAGTGAATTTGAGTGAACTACAATCAGTGTGAAAAGTTTACCTCCAATCGTTGCCATTTTACCCAGTCTTACAATGTTATGCATGCAGGTAAACACCATTAATCTCCCTCTTTTCTCTTAACGAAAGCCCACATGTCCTTCTTAGCTGCGTGGCAGGCTGATACAAATTCATGGGTAACATAAACGTAAGGAAAACAATGGATGACAAAATACACCTACTCCTCACTTATTGACCGAGTTCAGTTCCTACGACTATGTCGTTTAGCGAATTGGTCGATAAGCTAGGAGCCGCCCCTTACCGACATTTCAAGCATACTTTACTGGTAGTGCTTTTGTGTCAACCATCTTCAGATATTGTTTTCATGTCACCTCTGCACCATTTATAACATTTTTTGTATATTTTTCAATGTTTATACAGTAGTGTTTAAACGCGCTGCCGTTTCCACGAACAAAATTTCTCGTACAGCGTCCAATACAGACTGGTCGGAGAACCGGTCATAAGTTCAACTGGTCCGAGGTTGTCGTTAAATAGGTAGGTCATTAAGTGAGGAGTACCTGCATATAAAGGTAAGACATTTGTCATTTGTAACTTTTTGAACATTCTCGTTAGACATAACTTCTTCCAGATCGGCATAGAGTGCTCTGTTTATTTACTGTTTTGTGATTTATTAGGTTATTAGCTAATTAGGTTAGTTTTACCTAAGACTGTCTCTGCGGTGTTGACTGGGCCCTACCATGCAAGCTTGAATGAACACACTTTAACTAGGATGTGTTAAATTCTTTCATTTAGGATTTACTTTAGGACTGCTTGTTATTTATTGACTCTGTTTACTAAGCACATTCAGACCCCTTTTTTTAGTGAAACATGAATTTCCTATCTTTTTTTTTACCGGCAGATGACTACGCTCGTAGAAAGAGCACTGTCAAGATGAGCTTGTAAAGAGGAACTGAAGTCCCCACACACAATCAACAGCCCATCCGTCCTTCTCCCGGGAGTGTATGTGCACACGGCAGGTTTATCTGGGCAACGAGAGCAGGGGCAGAAGGCCGAATAGGGCATGTTCTTTGCCTTCTCTCAGGCCACGCCCTTGAGCAGGAAGACTCCCTGACTCACCACTGAACCCACCCTTGTTCAACAAAGGGGCGACGTCTCAAGGAAGCACATGGATCCGGGCGTTCCGTTTTCTGCAGACACCCGTAGCTTATACCCAGGCTTCCTCCGGTGTGAGTCATGGGAGAAAACCCCCACCCCCCAAACCCATCCTTCACGATATCCCGCCGCACCAGCCTTCCAGTGAGAACGCACCCCTGCCACGCAGGGAGTCCAACCCCCCGCTCTGAGCCTCAATCACTCCCACTGATCTGAGAGCAACGAATGCCACAACATGCTTACTGTAGAAATAATTTCTGTAAAAAATAAAAAATAAAATTCCTTTGCAGAATGATTTAAACTCTGGCAGTGACAATGGGGGAAAATACCATTATTGTAGCAACGAGGAAACGAGAAATATCTACTTGTATCAACAATTTCCAACTGCAGCTAGCATTTTCCGGCAGTTTTCTCATACATCGGAGGAAAAGGCCAGTAGACGTAAATTGAATGCCTTTGAAAATATGCTACTCCTCCTAAGCCTTGAATAATAGATAGACAATCTGTGATAGACAATCCACTCATTCCAAGCATGACCTTGATGATGGTGTTTAAGAGTCCAGTGTAGTACATATATCAGCAATGGTTGATAAGAAATGTCTGCCTAAAATCCAGATAGCTGCCATCAAGATGTCACTCTGAACTTCCCCTTCTGTGCTGCAAACATTCTCTACCAGGGTAGCTTGATGTGCAAATGTTTTCACCTAAACATTAACAACGAGCCTCCTTAGAAATTATAGCACTTACTCAGAAATATAAATACCTTGGCCGTAATATTATTCCTCTACTGAGGATCCCTCTTCTTGTTAAATGCAGTGGAGATCCAGAAATAGACTCTGTGTATCTTTGTGTCTGGGGGGCTCCTTGTGAACAGGAAAGCATTGCACTGGCACTATATTCTGACTGGCGTATTCATGGTGCAATAATTCCTTAGACTGGACTGATTTTGGCTGAGCTGGAAATGGTTGACCCAAACAGCAGGGAACCCAGTGTGTCGCTCAGTCTCGGGCTGCAGGATGGTATTAATCACCCAAAGCCCTTCCCACCCCCTTTGTGCTAGCTTTGAGCCCTTATTAGCGTTCACATTGCTGACATTTACAAGCAGCCCGGGCATTAGTAAGTCTGCCCACTCCCGTCAGCTTCATGCGTGCAGCAGTTACCTGCATCATCGTGCAACCTGGTTGTTTTAAACATGGTGGCCTGAAGAGGGAGGCAGAGAGCCAGAGTCTCACAACAGGGGAGTCCACGGTGCCACAGTCGTTCCGATAGAGAAGACGAGGTTAAGTGTGGAGCAGACTGGTCCAGACATCTGCTTTTGGTGTAAAAAGAGGGAGAGGGAAAAGAGCCAGACCTTTTAATGCTATTAATATGGCTTTTGCTCATTACGGCAGGGATGTCAGCTCAGCGCAAGCTAAGTGCTCGGCCGAGAGGCACTGCCGAATCACTTCTGGTCCCGACAGCCGAACCACATCACAAGGCCCTGGGCCCCAGGTAGGGAGAAAGAAGCCAGATCCCATGGCGTAGGACCTGGGGGCCTGTGTCATCGGATGGAAATAGGTTGCCGTCTCTTTGGCTCACGGGGGCCAGGAGTGGGGCGGCCCCCGGGCTCCTGCTGACCACCCTCCTTCAAACGGGGGCCCGAGTGAGGAAAAACTCGATCAGTGCTGGAAGGAGGAGAGGCAGAGCGAGCACAAAGGGCCCATTCTAATCTGGCGGGTGCCCTCCGCCCTGTGTCAGAACACAGGCAGGAAACCACTCTGCCTCTGGCAGTACACTAGTAAGGGAGGGCTGTCTGGGGCTTGCTCTGCAGACTTAATGAAACCCAATAGTCACACACAGCCTAAAAATAAACCTGCCTATATGGGCATAAATACAGTTATATATATATATATATAGATGATTTGTTCACATGATTTGTTCTTTATTCCAGTTTATTTGAACTGAAAAGAATCCTGGCAAACATGCTACAGAATGGCTGGTCATTTCAATGGTCTGTTAATGCCTGTTTCCCTTCTGCATGACGCATTGAAATGGCTGTTACTGCCTTTCATTTAACTGCAGCCATCATTGGTCCCATTAGCGGTGGTGAACCCAAGCTGTCGAGCGGGCTAATTAGCAGAACAGGCCAGTCAAAAGAGAATGTGGCGCAGCCTGTGACCCAAGTTTCCCCCCCAGTGAATGAAGCTGCGTAGGTGGAACCAGGGGGCTCGGCACGCACCACAGCCTTGGCTGAGATGCAGCTTCCAAGACACCTGGAGCAGGTATCATTACTGCTGGTGCCAAGAGACACTTAAAGTGCTGCCGCTCCGTCTAGCACATACACGCCCGTCTGGGTGCGGGACTTGGCACAGATGGCCGCCCTTACGTGATAGGGCGTGGGGGATGTCAAGTCCCCGGGGTTGAACTGGGATCTGGAGCTTGCTTTCTGCTTGATGGTCACCCCCACTCCACACCCACCACCCCCCATCTCCGTGCTCCCCATGGATCTGGGCCAAGCGAACCCTCATCGTTCCCTTTACAGGCCGCGTGTCCTCTCATGTTGCGGGCTGAGGGAAGAAACCTCAACAGACTGATGTCGCCCATGGGGAGGGAATCAAAGTAGAAAATGTCTTTATTAATAGGACATCAACTGACCCGCTTTTGTAGACGTGACAGATGAAAGTAAGTTTTAAAACCTGGCTTATGGGGTTTCAAAATGAGGCGCCAGCATTGCAGGTTACACACAATGCTACAGAAGTATCCCATAAAACGCCTGCAGTATATGTAACCATGCTTTATTAATATTGCTTAGACGACTGCGTGACTATCAAAAGTAATGCAATCCAACCTGAAAGGTCTGAACTTTAAACAAATGCTATACATATAATAATATCACAGCTTTTACAAACATCTGAGGCAAATCTGAGGCGAGCATTACAGGAACGGGCAGGGAACTAATCACGAAAATAAAAGACTGGAATGAAAATAGGACGAGTGAGAGAAACTGAAAGAGCTGCTCTGTATTGTTCCTGCCTGCCTGCTTTTTTGTTGGGTGTGTGTGGACGTAGACGTCGTAGGTCTTAGTCCGTATGAGGGGGTGTGCATTGGGGGCCATAGGGGACAAGCAGGATGCCAGATAACCCAGAATCATGGGACAGAATCGTGGGGGAATCCTTTCACCCAAGGTGGAAAGGGAGACTTCCAGGGGCCAACATGGTCATCTGGGATTTGACTGGATTACGCTGACTAATCCCATGCCAGAACCATCTTCAGGACCAGGGAACCACCATCCTGTCCACAGGGTATAAATACACTGACCACCGACTAGTGTGGGAAGCATTGAGTAACAGACATCTGAAGCTATGCTGCACACGCTCACGGCTACTGTTTCAGAAGTGGCTTTATTACCGAGTTTTTCCTCGGCAGTAAAAAAAAAACACGATTTTTTGTCTTTGTAACATGATCCTGTGGCTTAAGGGTGACTTCTTTCACATGACAAAAAAAGGAGTTTATGAAGACGACAGCAACTGCAATTTCTGCCACGATATATTTTAAACAAATTTCGATTCCCTCTTTATAGAATTTATAGACCTGTAGCAATAGTGTTCCCAGCGTGCTGCTTTTTTAACATTCCCTCCCCATATATGTCACCATATTTCAATTTCTCACGCTTTGAATTGTAGAACAGTACTTGTTCTTAAAACCCTGAAGCAACTGTTCTTTTGCTGGCAAGTAACTAATTTGAGCCCGAATGTGAAACTTCTGTTGTGCTACATCCAGTGGGACAACCCTAAAATGACTTTATCTTTTCAGAGTGTAAATTATATACTTGGATAACAGGCATTGAATAATTGAAATGTTGACCTTTTCTTTGGCCGCAAATCAGTGAGCGCTAAATGTTATTTGTAGTTATCGGAAAATGTTTTAACGTTTTATTTTTTAAGCTGCATGCGAATAATCAGGACTGATTCATTTACAGTAACTACGCGTGTTCTTACTTCTCAATTCAATACAAATTGTTGACTTTTTCTTAATGGGAGTAATCCCAGACAACACTTTTCAAAATCCCGTGTCCCCATTCAATTATCAATAATAAATCCAGTAAGGAAATCTTATAGCGTGCACTGACCCCTGCAGAACGGAAGCAATATAAATCAAACTACGTCAATGACTCATGCAGGAATTTTCCCCATTATTAAGTAAAATCTCTTGTACAAACTCCCTAGCACAAAAATCCCCTTTGATTCGTTTTGCTCTCCAGTCACCTTCAAAACTCCTTCTGAATAAATCATGCAAGACAGTTTAAATCACAAGTCTATTTTTCTGTAATACCATTTTCTTAAAGAAAATACACAGCTCTAAATCTTCTGAAACTTTTATTAAGATGTTATATCAGTGTATGGAAACTATATGGTGTTATTTTGAGGCATATCAAATATTTTCACCCTTATTAAATTAGGAACATTAGGGAAATATTAATAGTATACTTTTTTATTTTAAAGACATTGTATGGTTAGCACGACACTTTTAATTATAAACACATTTGTCTTTGTGCCTGCAGTTTGTTCTTTCTGACCAACAGTAAAAAATAAATAAATAAATTGCTGGTTTAGCAGGATGTTTTACTGTATTAAATATATTGGATGCACGTCATTAAAATAATTCAGTTACTCTGAAAATACATATGACATATTTAAAATGCATATGAATACATAGAATGTAAATTCATTCATTCCTTTAAAGATACTTGGCTCAATTTTTATTTATTTATTTTGATTTGTGTTGGGTGAGAATAAATCTCTTGACAAGAATCTTTAAAATCTTTTCATGAGATATTTTGTAACTTTGGTTCAAGAAGCACTAAATTAGGAACAATTTCCATGTCAGTTCAATTCTATCATTTTCACACTATGGAAGTTCAAAATATTTCAATAGTTCAATAGAGATGATAATAAAATCGAATGACATGTCAGTTTTCCAATATCTGCTACTGGGAATATTACACAAACCATTTTGGTTCATAATATATATATTAAGGTATTAATTCTAGTTCAAAAACTGTTACTATTGCAGCAGGTGTTCTTACAAATGTGTTTAATAAATATCATACAAATTGATGGACTGTAATCTACATAAAATATGTGTACACATAGGAGTGTCTCTTTTGCTAATAAATTAAATATAAATGAACGGTTTGCAAGTACACTAGGTGGCACATTTTCCAACCCCCAAAATTAATCAAAGTTACATTTTGCTAAATTCAGTGACTATTGGCCTGGTTTAACATTCATATATTTTTTCACTTCACACCAAGATTTACACGAGGAAAGATATTGGGACATTGGGAAAAAAGCAAAATACTAAAAACAGAGTACGTTTAAGTACGGTGCCCCTGTGGAATATCACCCATGAGATGCTTTGTAATCTCATATCTGGAAGAAGGGCATATGTCAAAATTCATTCATAGTAAATAAAATAAATTTTAGATCACCAATTTACGCTGAGGGAATATCTTTTTTTACACTGTTTATTTATTTATTTTACCTCAAAAATATTTATCTACCAGCTTACTGTACCTGAAAAAGAATCACACAAAAAATGGTAGATAGGCAAATGGAAGAAAGAAAATCTTCTGAATATAGAAATAAACGGAATTAGAAATAAGTAAATGAATGACAAAAACACTAAAATTAAACTACTTACAGTGTCTATTGACCCAACACAGCCCTGCACTCTGTCGTATAGTTTATTTAGTAATTTCGCTTGTGCTTAGCAAAGATTGCTATGGATACATGAAAAATGTGTAATAACAATAAATAAAGAAAAATAATGATAAACAACTACGATAATTTACCAAAAGTTTCCAATTAAATAATTATAAATAATTACATTGTGTTTATATAAAAGTGTAATTTTAATACATTTTTGATTATTCCTGGTATACTTTCTTGTTAATAATAAATTATTTTAAAAATATTCAAAGAAAAAAATATTTAAACTATTTATGGTTTAGATAGCAGCAACATTTAATTACAGAACAAAAACCGACTTAATTCCATTGTCTCACAGGACAAAAATCTTTATCAATACCTTAATACCTCATCATGAATAACTAAATTGTGCAATGTAACGATTTAAATGATATCACATTTATGATATTGTACAAGACAAGAATGTGGGAAATGGCAGTTTTGATCTGCGGCAATACCAGGCTGTGCAACACCTGAGTATATAGCACAAGCTGCTGCCACATAGCAATTATATGGAAAAGATAAATCTACAATTGCCTCACCGGTCAAAGCAATTAGAGCTAACAGAAAAGAATAACATCGGTGAAGTTAGGAGAAATCAGTCATGGATATAAAACACATTTCAACGTTTTCTGTAAGGTGTGCATGGGAATAACCGTGGTGTCTGATGTGGGAGTCTTTTTAGGAGGAGTCATTTTTACATGGTGACTACATGCCGTTTCTGCAAGGAGACAGGCATGCCATAAAATAAATAAATAAATAAAACCTATTTATTCAGCCCTTGCGCGGTTTCAAGTTTGTGATTAAAGTGCATTTCTTCAGGGTGCTTGAGAGGATGGCGTTCGGAGTGGTGACATGTCAAGCCAAACCCCTGTAAACGGGAACTCAAATTGTCGTTGGCTGTTGGTGGGGCTTCTGGGTAAGAGCTCATGCAAAGTTCTTCAGTTTGCTCATGCAAAATCTATTGAGCAGCATTCGTTTATGACTATGTTTCTGAGATTAATAGGTATCGTACATCAGGCGCGTTAGATGCTATGTAAATAACAAATGTACAATGCCATTGCTTAAGTTAAGATAAGCTCTGTGTTTTAGAGCTGTGATGACAGCTGTCTGTAAGTTCCTGCTTGAATTTGTCCTTAACTTTTTCTTAAAATTTTGCTTGATTCTTATGCTGTATTCCCTGGTTAATTGCGGTCAACTTGTAGGGCAAGGTACAATCAAATGCCGCTCTAGGGATATGTTAAATTAAAATGAATTAGGTCCTAAGTCTCTTTCCTCTCTGAGCACCCAAAATACACTGTAGCTGGCATTTGGGTGTTCCTGTGCTGGGGTATTTTGTTTGTCATTCACAGCCACACAAGTGGCTTGGAACGTGAGGGCATTCTGTGTAATTCGCCTTTGTTTTCTCCTTCCTCCCTGAGTCAGAGGATTTTAGCGCCTCAACAACAGGAGCCAGCTGAGGTGTGCCTTCCTGATGGAGAATTTCGTGATATAAAACACATATTTCCTTCAATTCCCTTATAGGGAAAACAATGTGGCAAAATGACAATCATCTTTTGCTCAGGGTGCTATTGTGAATAGTATTTGACTGAGTAACTGATAAAAGCTATCATTGGGCCACCCATTTAGACGTATTTGAAATATAAAGCCAATGGTTTCTATCGGTTTCCTGTTTGATCACCCATCGGATTCCCACTCAGGATCCGTTGTGCTGAACTTCTATTTTTCCTTATTTTCAGCCTGCATTGGATAATATTTTACACAGCAAATTGCTTCCATGTAGTGGTATTCTACTTACCACAGAGAGAGATCAGCAACGATGACAACAACAACATCTGGTGATCCTTTAAAGACAATTACTTTCCCATCTCCAGTTGGTCCCCTTCTGCTTCACTGCACCCTGCCCTACAGAACCTTTGGTAATTATCCTTACCATTTATAGAAACACGTGTGAAAATATTCTTGATAGCTCGAATCTTACTTGCTCTCTTACTTTTTATTATATATTTTCGGAGGGCCTTTCCTTCCAGAACAGTAGTTTTGGCTTTCATGGGATTATCTTGGGTGCTTGACAGTATTAATTGCATTGAAAATGTTTTTTTATAGCGCACAAACAAATTTTAATATATGGCAACATATCTAGACATTATACAATTTTAAAAATCAGCGCTGCTGCATCAATTTAAAAAGGGAGACCAGGATTTGCTCCTACAACCTTTTGATATGAAACACTATGATTTCAATGTGTTATCTAATGGCTAGAATTGACGTATGCCCACTGCAATGCAGAGAGCTATGTAGTTTCACAGCAAGAAAATACGTGGCTAGTCAATCCCAGAGCCCAGGGAGAAAAATAAATAGCACATTGTGTGTGCTCCAGTGTGTGTGATTACATGTATGAAACTTAATACACCTAAAGTGGAAGTGCAAAGCATTTATGTTTACATCTTATAAATAGAGATTTAAGCCAGAGAGCAAAACTGCTTTAAATTCTATATTGAATCGTAATCCAAACACTGTGGCCCAATTCAGTTAAGTCATTCCTTAGTTGAGACCCAATGGCACGAACTGAGGAGGGAAGTAGATTGGGGAATTGTTTTGGATTTCTTTTTTCCAAAAGAAGTGCAAGTTTTTTCATTTCCCCTCTCTCTGTTCAGAATTGCAAGATATGCCCCAGCTGTTGCTGTTGGAAATGACAAAATTTGCTGCAGCTGTAGCTGTACCTGGGCGTTTAAAAAACATAGTATCCATTCGGGTATATTTCCAGAGCTGCACACGGAGCATGGTGGGCCGATGGCATTTCTCAGCAGTCCTCATCAGGTTGGTCTTGGTGATGGAGGAGACCAGAGACGGCAGCAACGGCGATGACGGGGAGATAAAGCATGGAGGTGGTCTTTTGCCATTGTGAATTTAGGGACATGAACAATGCTGTGTTCCATATGGGCTGAGAGAAGTCTGCCTGTCAGCTTAGTGCCCTATTGCCTCACAGGCTGTAGACGAAAAAGGACTGCCCACAGCTAGACGGTTTCCATCTGGAACCGAGGGAGGTTGTGCTGTGGTAACGCATGTGTGATGTTTTCTTAAATTTTTTCTGGTTTACCGGTGCCCTCATTTAGCCAAGGTACAGCCGTTTTTCTTATTTTGGGTTTGGGCCCGGGGAGACAGGGCATCCTTGCGACTAGCCAGGAGGGGTACAGGTGACAAACGTCCTTGGTAGATTTTTCCCTCCTTGTTTGCGACGTACTGTGAGTGTCTGTCGTGCGTACAAACCTTTAATCATTGCACCGTTTTTCAGACCCACTTGCTGTGTGTAGACTATATATTCACAATGTAAGGGTAGTTGGGACAAACTGGCCGCATCCTTAAGCAGAGAGGGGGAGGTATTAGTTGGGGACAGTGGTGCGTTACATGCCGCTTCATGGAATGTGTTTCTCTGCATTTTATAACTGTAAAATAATTGCATGTGTACTTACCTAACCTACCTCATGTCTAGTTCGCATTAGGTCGGTGGAGGATCCGAAGCTGGTTCAAGAACTGCAATTAACTGATATGCGCCTGAACGGAGCCTCGCCGAGGATGGAGGGAAAAATCCAACCACCCTTATGAGTCATTCACCTTGGACAAGCACATAGCTGATCACTGAGTCACTGGGGTTACACCCCTCAGCAACAGTCACTCAACCAGTTCTTAAAAAAAGATACGACGATTCATATCTCCTGCACGAACAAACAGACTTTCCCTTTGCCTCGAACTAGAAATCCGTAAAATTCCTGGTCGAGTCTTGTTTTAAAAGGCTTTCTTACACAGTATTTACTTCTGGAGTTATGAAAACACTGAGATGTTTGTGCGATGTTTGTCTGTGTTGCAGCTGGAGAGCATTACAAAAAGGTTAATTTTGATTTCAACATTCTAGTCCTTCGGGTGGTTAACACAACACAGTAACTCCAAAAACTCTAAAATAAAAAAGATGACCGTCAAAAGATCGGGCTTTAATTTTCCTTACAAAAAGTATTTTGGTCCACAAATAAATATTTTATTATTGTTTAAAGAATAAATGGCTAATGGATTCTGATTATATATTTAAATACATTTTGGAAACAATCATTTTAAAAGTTTATATTTTAAAAGTTTATATTTACAAATAATAATGCATTCATTTTATATCACAGAAAACCAAAATCTTACTCCAGTTGAGATCATAATTCCACGTTCTTCCACTTTCCCTGTTTTACACTCTCAGTTTGAACCTTTTTATAACTTCAATATCAATATCATTTTGATAATAAAAGGGGTAAAATTGTGAAAAACATTCATTCATATATAATTACTACTATATAATTATATATCTATAATTACTTTAATTAATTTTTTTTTTTTTTACAATTATGTCAATTTACAAAACTACCCAAGGCTAAGTTTTATTTTTTACACGTTATCTGAAACCTGCAATTAAATTGTCTTTGTCTTGGCCTAAATCAAAATTTAAGAATTAGCCCTCTGTTAATGTGTTGACAGATATTCACTACTAACAATCAGCCAAACAGCACACTGTTTTAACGATTCAAGTAAAATTTCCAGTTCCTATTTTTGCATGTGTTTTATATTTATTTTATATTTATTTTAAGTTAGTCAAGGCTATAATATCCGACATTTATTCCCATTCCAGCCATGCCAGCGTTGAATTTCACCCTTGAGACCTTGCAGGGCTCTGTATGAAACAATGCGCTAAACACCACGCTCTTCGGTTCATTGTTTTGCAGCTAGAGTCGGCCCAAACACCAGCGGTGCCAAGGCTTTCTGCTCTGTCCCAGTAGAGCCAAGCAGCGTAGGGCACGAAGGGCCCTGGAACAATCCCATCCCACACCAGACATTCCACATGATGGCTTTTCCCCACGACCACTGGCAACGTCATAATTCCCTCCCATTAGTGGCCTTTAGGGCTTGCCAGTGACATGCCAAGCGGCAAATGTTCTGAGGGAAAATTTATAAGTAAGTAGTTATAGTAATAACCATCCTGTTTTGTTTTTGAATAAAGGCACTGTAAATTACTTCAGATTTTGTGAAACTTTAAAACAAACAGTTGTTAAATTCTGATGGGATTTAGCAGCTTTAATGCATATGGAGCAAAAACAAAACAAAAAAATTTGACTGCTCACTATTTGAAAACTGCAAATCTCTAAATCGTCTACTCCAGGAGTCTTGAGAGGAGACAAAACAATGTGGTTCTTTGTGATATTTTTACATTTTAGGATCACGTGTGTGTGAATCATCATGCCGGGGTAACCTACTTACTAAAGCTTAACATAATTTATTCCACATAAGAGGGTATTCTGCTGTGCCAGAGCTTAATATTTTGGTCTGACTACAACTTTCCTCTCATCCTGACACAGGCTCCTGACATTGGGACACCCTCTGGAAACAATCACTGTTTCCTAACCAGGGTCCTCATGTCCCTGTACTCCACCTGGTGAACTGTGATTCCCAGGAAACACAACACCAATACAGGGTGTTGAGGACACTTTTCTTTAATGATGTGGTGATGAATTTGAAGAAATGTGGAAGCAGCCGCCACATAACACTATCTTGCCTATATTTCTGTTCTGCAAGGTGAGTCTTTTACACATCCGAAAGACAATACAGCATCTTAATCATAATTCTAGTTATTCTATTTTTTCTCATAGTGTTATGGAAAGGTGTAGAATGACCAATGGACCCACCAGTCAGTTAACTTTTTTAAATGTTTGATTGTCGCTACAATGTGTCCAGTGCGTGTGTGTTTATGTGTGAATAGGTGTACATACACATACACACAGACACAAAAAACATAATTTGGTGGGTGGGGTTAGCTAAAAAATTTTAAGCGTAAATGTGAACTACTATCACCTGACACGCCGGGGCTGTTTGCAAAGAATGTGAATGCATGATATTAACATCTCCTCTGATACACACTGAAAGCAGTTACTACTGTCTAACCCCATCCTGATATGTGCAGCGCTAAGCTGGGAACAGCAGAAGCTTGTCTGCTTTGGCCTGGTGCCTGTCTTCCCAGGTCCAGTAATGACTCCCTGAGGGTACTGTAAGGAGAGACCTTGGGTTTGTACGTGCTTGTTCATGAGTCAGAACCATACAGCACCCATTAGCTCCTCACTTATTCACTAAAAGCATGTACCTCCTCAGGTGATGCAGGTGAGAATGGATACTCAGGGGCCGAACTCAAGGACAAGGTATTACTTTATTTTAAAGGCCTTTACCTGTGCTATGCAAGTCACCCTAGTGTTAAGCAGTTAAATCAATAAATAGATGATTTGAATAATTCTTCTTCGTTATTATTATTAGTAGTGGTAATGCAGGTGTTGTAGAGGCGTTGCCTTGTGGTTGCCAGGGTTTTCAAACAGTAAAGTACACAACTGATCATTAGCTAATACACTGATATGTGTGAGAAAATATTTACCGTCATGATGACAACAAAAGGAAACAACCTTGAGGAGAGACAGAGCTGAACCAAGCACTGAGCCCTGAGGGACTCCAGATTAAAAGGATCTGTGGTTCTTGTCAGGAGGTTAGGTTTTATTAGCAGTGTTTCTTTGAAGGCAGTGGGGAAAGCTTCAGTTGAAAATAAGAATTGACCAGGGAGGGGAAGAATGAAACCATTCTAACCGTTCTCCTCATCCTGCCCACTGGAATCATTCACTTACGCATTCCGGCATGTGTCAAATCTAATTCCTGCAGTGGTATTGGTGCAGGCAATTCTCAGTCTAAATGACTAAATGTTCATTACCACATTTATACAGTTTTTCGAAGGGCCATGCATGAAGCCCGAAGATGGTATCATGCATTTACTCAAACCTCCTTGCTCTTTCTCTAGTACACAGAGTCTGTGGGTGAGGGTGCACATCACGGATACCTGGGTGAGAGTGCAGAGAAAAATTATGACTGACAAGTCAGTCTTTCATGAAGCTGTGGACCACAATGATGTTGACTGCAAAGCAATGATGTCTGTTAACTCTTTGCTCTTGATATCTCATTGCTCTACATGAGTAGTGTATCATTGCTAATGGTTAAAACGCTGGTGTACAGCTTTTGTACCGGCATGGACTACGGGTGATTAAGGAATTCACAGGATAGGAGAAGTATATTTACTCATGTGCACATTGTTTTTATTTCATTTAATGAGCAGTGTGATTATTTAAGGGTCAGCCTTTACATTGCGTATGTATAGAGATGCACAAGTTAAAAATTTTGAGTAGGAGCATACTCTGAAAAAGGCACTTGTAGTACCCAATAGTCTTCCAATATTCAGTTTAATCACTATATTCCATGTGTCGTAGTCGCAATACAGCGTGATTCTGTTCAATATCACAAATATGCACAAACTGGTTAAGTCTACATAGGCTTCAAGATTTGTGTGCAATGACATCTGAAATACATAGAATTGTAAATAATTCAATTACATTTCCCCATTAAGGGAGTTTTGGTTAGTTTATTATTTTGCTTTATTATTTCAGTTAGTAATTTTTGATTGAAATCTGTGATGGGAAACGTTGAAGGATCTGTATTTTATTCTGCATTTTTATTTTTGTTTTATATTAATGTCAATAAAAGAGCCCGGTCACAAAAACTGCAGGGGGTTTTTCCCATTAATTCACAGTCCTGTGTGATCACCCCCGAACCAAGAACACACAGTGTGCTACATAACTACAATTTGTGCTGAGTTATTTTTACTTGCTGGCTGGCTATGATTTGGCCCCCGATTTGGGGTAAATTATCACTAAGTAATTTTTTGGTAAATTATGGATAATTGCAGTAACTGATTAATTCAGTTAAGTAAGAAGTAGCAAAGAAAATTATTTAGGCTATGGAGCCATCCAAATACTTGCCAGCCCTGGAGAAATGCTAAGAGCTATAATAAACAATGGAAAATGACAAGAAATCACAATCAGCTGTATCTATTCTCTTCACCTCTCGTAATGTATGGCAATTAGCACATGTTTCACATATAAATATCTGAAACATTTAATAAATGTTTGAAACATTTGCAAATCAAACAAACATATATGATTGTGACAATTATTTATTTAAATTTTATTTTTAAATGTTTTAAACATTTATTTTATGAACATATAACTTTCAGGAGAATTATTTAACAATTAAAGTCGATATCTAATAAATATTGACAAAAAGTCACAAATGTCGTAGAAAACATTTTTTTTTAAAATGTGCAATAAAATTTTATATTTACCTAAATACGAGTAAAATGTTCATTTAAAAATGACAGTGTTTCATTTCACATTTGGCACCCCATAATTACTAAATGTCCGAGACACCCATGTACAATTGTTATGCATCACTGTAAAGGAAACTGACTAACCTTAATTTAAACAGATGATGCTGAGCTTACAACTGACCTGTATCTGTTAACAGTCTGCAAAACATTGTTATGAAATCAAGCTTTCAGAGTTTCTTTGAGACATGCTCCTTTTTTCCAGCTCAGCCTCCTGCTCTGTGCCAATCAAAGGATAAAGAAAGCTAAGAAACCATTACCACTCGCAAGCCTCAATTTTCTCCAACCTTAATGTCCCGCATTATGAGCACATGTCAGAAACAATACACCACCATCAAGGGTCTGCAAGCACCAGGAATGCAATTTCATGTTGCATCTGGAGAGCATCTCTCCCCCCGCCCCATAATATGCGAAGACATTGAGAAAAGCGTGGACTTCTGGGTAACGTTACTCTCAAGGACATTACGTAATTTAGAAAAACAAATGTCCAGCGAATAGATAAAATGAGACGTGATAGGGGCTTGATCACTTCCCCTGGTGAGTGTCGAACACTCAAGGTCCTCAAATAAGCTCAAATTGACGGGACAGACGCTGCCACAGTTACAATGGGTATGAATCTGGAGAGGGTGCACAAACATTATTAGAAATGTACACAATTGTGGTCAGAGTTGAAATTGGGTAACAACCCAGTCATACAACCCAGTCATATTATTTAACATTCCAGTTTTCAGGTTTTATTGGGTTTTAATTCAGGCTTTAGTGCTATTTTTGTTTAGATCAGGCTTTTTAACATTTCCCCCAGATTGTTTTAGTGGCTTTAAGTCTGCTAAGAGACTAAATTGTATCATTTGCAAGCCAATTTTCATAAAGAACGTGATAAAATATATTGCAATGTTTTTTTTTCTTTAGCTACTAATTATTTGGCTTTTAAACAACTGATTTAAACCCTGATTTAACCAAACTGAAACTCTAAAAATTCATAAAATTCACTATGTGAATACAAATAAACTCAAACACGTTCTGGGAATAGTGAATTAAAAACTGTCGTTTGCTGTGTGGACGGATTAATTAAATGCTTGATTTTGAAGTTACACTATTAGGTGTTTTGAAGAACGACTCTGCTTCGTGGGGAAGGTGGAATCTCTTGCGCGAATCTTTAGAGAAGCATATGTAGAGCCGGGAGCTTTTTTCCACTCTTTCCGTCCAGGTTATAAAATCAGATCTTTATCACCCCTCCAAAATAAAAAAAATTGATCCACAGACCCTGATAGAGTGAAACAGTATGAGGTCTACACTGACCACTGCCTCTGTTTGAATTTCAATTCTGGATCTAAATTTCATTTCATGTCTTGCTCTGAGAGTCACTGTGGCAGCACAGCTCTTGACCGAAACCACAGGATGACTCATATGGAAATGAGCACGGGGCATAACCCAAAGTGAGGCTTGGAAAGGTTTTGGGGCTGAAAAAGCAGGGTCGTAACTGCAGTCCTGCATGGCACGGTTCCTGCACCAATCAACTCTCAGGTTTGTCTACATGGTGGTCCGACTGGGTTTATTTTTCTTTTGTTCCTTTAAAAAAAAAAAATCACATTTTTTACTTTTATACAGTCCAGGTTTTTTTTTTTAGTTAAGAAAAACGTAATTTAGTGTCTGGAACAGAATGCATAATTTTTCCTGTTGCTTTACTTTCTCTGAATCATTTCTCTAATCTGTAACAATCAGTGACACCATCTTTCACTATGTCACAAGAACAAAAAAACAAAAACGAGTTCAGGTTATGTGCTGTCAAACTTGAGAAGGTAATGCATCCCAATGCATTTTGGGAGGATTAACTTGTAATATATGGTTTAGAAAAGAATCGCGAACGACATGCCCAGATAAAGGAAGCCCTCAAATGTTCATGTTTCCTTTCTTGTGCTCCTGAGAGATTTATGTGGATGGCTGGTCCTTTTATCTTGTTTATAGGCACAGCTGGGGAGGGTATTGTCTGAGAGGTCTCTCGGTCCTGTTCCACAAACGGCCCTTCCATAATGCCAGCAGTCAAGTTCAGGCAACTGGGGCCCCTGGGGCAATGGGGAATTGCTGCACCCATTGCCATCCATTAGGTCGGAGCAGCAAGCTGCTGACATCCTCCCCTTAATCAATCGATGCATCACCATGGATGGGAAGCCGGAGTTGATGAGGTCATTTCCAAGCCCGGGTCGTTAGCGGAGAGGATCAACGGGAACAGGACGGGCGCTGTGCTTGCCACATGGTCTGCCATCAACACTAGGCGTCGTGCCAGGTGGCCAAAGTCGCAGTGATCGCGGTATGAATGAAACAGACATTAGATGTGTGTCTTTTCGGACTCACAATTACTTCTCAGTTGCTGTAGACATTTAGGGCTCTCTGAAAGCAGCTGAGCTGCTGAAGGAGATCCCAGCGATGAGGACGTTGCAGTCCACTTAACTATTCAGATGGAACATTTTAAATCCCCACCGTCTTGTTGACTGACTGCCACATAAAATACGTTCCA
>JAOVYW010012873.1:0-17986 GCA_025775045.1 Hiodon tergisus | reverse complement strand
TTCCATCCCCCAACAACGCGAAGCAAATTTATCATGATTATAAACCGGGCTCCCATTTGGGGACTGGTAGAGTAAAAGACTACAGTATCGTGACTGTAATAATTTGCGATGATGTGGCCTAAATCTCTCTCCTCTCATGTGTTTTCATTTTGTGTTCAGCCTTCTCATCTAAAGCACACACTTTGCCAAAATTGTGTAACGCTTATTAACATACTATTCTGCTGTTTATTTTCTTCCTGCGTTTTAACATTTCATTTATAGTGATTAAAGTGATTAAAATATCACTACACGAGGACCAATGACGTAGCAACGCGGTCGGTTTCCGTGAATGCTGATAAGTCTGCAATCTGACAGGGAGCTGTTTCTATGACCCAGTGTTTCATCATTAATGTACAAACAGTGTCGATGTTTTTAAATGTTATTCACCGTATGTGGCAGCTTTGTCTGAACCATCGAATGAAAAGCGCTTGCAGTGGAGAGAAGGAGAATTTGCCCAGTGTGTAATGTGTTTTCGGGTGAAAAGTAAAGGTAAGATAAGAGTGTTCTCAATGTCTTTAATATTTTTAACAACTAATTATTGTCTGTACTTACGATCCACCATCGTAAGTCTGTGTCATAGGGCCAATCTGCAATTATTTAAGTGTATTTGTGGAGAGGGATTAGTAAGACTTTTTTTTTTTTTAAGACGACTAGTACACAGTAAAGTATTCATATCGCTGAATTTTTAACCCTATCTCAATTT
Source organism: Hiodon tergisus (assembly GCA_025775045.1). NCBI lineage: Eukaryota > Metazoa > Chordata > Actinopteri > Hiodontiformes > Hiodontidae > Hiodon > Hiodon tergisus. The sequence continues at coordinate 17,244 of JAOVYW010012873.1, read as the reverse complement.
GCTATTGAACAAGACTACAGGGGTAAGCAGAGGCGGAACTTACAGAGGAATGCACTCCTCATTACGAATCACGGACGGAACCAGGTGCAAACAGAGCCTACCAGTCTAGCTGGAGGTGTAACTGTGGGACATCAAAATGGCTGCTGCTTTGACCTACAGTTATACACCTGCAACAGTGGCCATCTTCCTTTTGCTAGGCGTACATGGCTGGATTCGCGAAAAGCAAAAGGGTTTGTGTTTGAAGCATTCCTTTTTAGGACACATCCCATCCAAAGGAAATGACACCCAGATGCCGAGAGAACTCCACGAGCACATGGCACATATGAAAGATCGCGTTCGTGCTATACTCCGATAATCTGCCTCAGCTACAGTTCGATGGATCGCCCGCAAGCGTGAAAAATCCCGCAGGGTGCTTTGAATAAGTAAGTACACTTCCAGGCAGCTAACTACTGTGTAAGCAACCGAACTCAAGGAATTTTTACAGTGCTATTGTTGTTCCACGTTACGATCCCCAGAGGCACAAAGATGTCAACAACATAAAAAAAAACAGGAAAAGAACTAGAACAACGTGTTTGTTTGCTTTCATACTAAAATCTGCTACACACTCTTAACTGATGACTCAAATACTAATTTCATGAAATTCTCCGAAACATGGTATTGTTAACAGCGCCGGTGAATGTGGAGAGCAGGCACCTTTAACCTTAAAAGCACGCTATAATCAAAATAACCTGTCCTCTTCAGGCTCTTTTCACGTTAGCGGTCTGAAATTCACATTTTCTGTTCCTTTGAAACCATTTTGACGTTCTTCCTTTCAGGCTAGGCCCAGTGCTTTTAAACGGGAGTCTGTTTGCATTTAAGTTGGCGAGACCACATGGGGAACGAGGATGGACCCGTGACAGGATCGATAGAGAGTGTTGCACATTTGATGAATATATAAAATAATTCTTACTCCAGCTCCCTTTTGATCTCATCTCGTCGGAGAGCACAACGATGGCCGGTAAGGAAAACCGCTCCCTGAACGGAGTAAGCCAGCAGTGTAATAGTCGGGGTGCTGGTACCTTTGTCAGAGCCCTCTGAACGACACAGAGAGGTGTGAAAACTGACAAAAGCTACCGCTTCCCCCTGACTTGTTCTCTCATGCAGGTTCCTGCAATCTTTCATCAGAGGCAAAATGCAATGGAGTCATTGACCTAGCATACCTCAAATAATGTGATGCTTCAATATCAGAAATGACAAATGCTTACTAGGACCCGTTTTGAATGATATTTTATTGCCCTTGATTTTAGATTTCATTAACTGTTCGGTAAGAGAGAGAAAGAGAGAGAGAGCGTTTGCTTTCACAGAATGGAGGCGGATACTGTTGTGTCTGGTGCTATTTGAGCCCCCCCCCAAAAAAAAACATTTAGACAATTCTGACAAACGCTGGTCATTAAACAATGCACTTACATTTTAAAAAATTATTCAAGGAAGATCTGGACACCTTTCAGAACGAGAACAATATGAATTGAAATAGTATAGTTGATTGTGTGTTTGAATAACAAGCCAGAGGGGTCACATGATGCTGCAGTCTAAGGCAGATGTCACGTGCTGGGGGAAAGCAAAACACGGGGTTAATTCATTTGTCTTTTTTTTCTTTATGTTAGAGGCTGGGGATTTCTGGATGTCCTTCCCAGGCTTCCGTAAAAGGTTGCCCTTCAAAAGGAAGTCCGGTGATAAAAGGGGATTTGTCTTTAGTTTGTTAGATGATTTTGCTTATGATGTGATTCTGCTACAGATGGACATTGTCTGTTGTGGGTGTGTGTGTGACTTTCTTTCTCTGCTGTCATTGGATAACACCCTGAGTGCAGCGGGCGGAGGGTGGTTCCTGCCGCAGTCTTGACTGTGGAGGAAAGTGAGCCGGGCTAAACCTGGGCTGGTCCTGGAGTCGGTAGCGGGACGGCAGCTGCGCCACAGCGGAGATTACACAAAGCACGGAGAAGGTCGCCGTGCAAAAGGAGGTACACTGTGGCTGTACCCGTGTGTGTGGGCTGTCTGTGCTCTGGCTGGCCACTGAGTGCCCCCATTGCCTTGCAGGCAGAGAGGGAGCGGGGCCAGACCGCAGCCAGACGAGCCAGACGAAATCGGGAGGAGGTCAGAGCGAGACACCGCCACCATTCCTCCCTGGCTCAGGCCCAGACAGTGTTAATGTTGTGGCATGTGGTGCGGTCCTACATTGTTTTCCCCTGAGTGCTCGGCCTGTTGGGGACACTACGGGCGCAGGTGTTGGTTATTTCTGAGTTTCATGTTGAGTGTGCTGCGTGTCTGTCGCCTTGTCCTTTTTTATTATTACCAGCCCGCGTGTAAGTCTTTTCTGACCCTGTTATTGTAGCCGGGTGCGGGCCTGTGGTCAGGGCATTGGGAGGGCCATAGCGTGAGGGAGGTGGGGAGTCAGCAGTATGATGGCTGGCCTCCTCTTGGGTGTTGTGCTGGGGTGTTTGCAAGTGTAGTTGGAGAGGGATGACATTTGTCTACACCTGACTATCATATTCTGTTTTTGCTGCTATTAGAAAAACCTGCCACGTGTGAAGTGAGGGTTGAGGGATGGCGGCGCCACCCACAAAGTCCTCCTGCAGCCTGGGACTTTGGAAGCTTGCCGTGCCTTAGACGATGGGGGAGGGCTATTTGTCAAATCCTCACGGATAGAGTAATATCTAGACCAATTCATAAACCAGTCCAGTGTATAAATCGCGCTAAATTATCTATTCACTGTTATCTGTGTCATAAACGCCCTTTTACCTCTTGTTTCTGGCTGTTCTATTGGGTCGGTGGGTGGAACCGAACCGGAGGTAGGCACAGGGTAACTTGTGACATATGTTGAAGGGAGCACTCAGTATCCATTTATTTTAGTTTTCTACCCTCAAAAAACATATACGCTAAAATAATAACAATAAAAAGGACTTGGTTAGTGTCGTATGAAGAACCACCCACTGAGACTTACTCTGCTGATCTTACCAGCAGTGCAGTTACACCAGCACTCCAACTACACATTAAGGCAACATTTAAGGTGACAGATTCCTCTGATACACAGTTGCAGTCAGTTGCTGCCCCACTTGGATAGTTAAGAGACAGATAGGTAAACCGAAGTCGAGCCCCGAGTCGATTTTACAGAGGATACCGTGTGTCTATATAAATAATACTGTGTGTCTATATAAATAATACTGTGTGCCTTAATAAATAATACCGTGTGTCTATATAAATTATACTGTGTGCCTTAATAAAAGAGAACGAAGAGCTCAAAACTAAACGGAGGATCTGGAAAGCAAAAGTCACGGATGAGATTTATGCATCGTTGACTTACCAGAAGGTTCTGAGGGCGCAGAATAAAGTCATTCACTCTTTTATTTAGTTTTCTTTATTGAGCTGGGTAACAAATACATTTAATTCCGTAAAAGTCAGTAGTTTCATCCTCTATATTGAATTATTATTCAAACAAGGACTGTTTGTTGGGAAACACGATACGTAACCTGACTATGCAAACTCATGGAGCCTCAGAAACAAAAGCACTGGTACTGGTTCAGGACCCACCCCCTAAAAAAACAGTCTGCTAGCCAAGATGTTAATGAAGTAATCCCTTTTACCCCAGGCCTAGCTTCCAACTAAATTTATTATGAAAGTGTAGAACATACTTTTGTAGGAGCACCAAGATCATGTTGTGAAATTTTCTCAACGTAAATGGGAGGCAGACCTGAAAGTAGCTATTGATGAAAGATACTCTTTAGGAGCCGCGAAACTCGTTAGGTGAAAGTGGTCCCGCACGCGTGTAAATCTCCATATAGACCATTTGCCTATAATTTTTTTTCCTTCACAGTTATGACACGAATATATCATCAACGTGCTTTAGATGTGGGGCAGAGGAGGGTGCATTTTTGCATAGCACTTGGCACTGGATTAAAACTGCAGCAATTTTGGTGTGAGGTCTGTGGCGCCATGGCTGTAATGGTGGCTGTTATTTTCCTGGTAGACCTTCAAGCTTGTTAGCTGGGGAACTTCTCTGCAGTTCATCTCACAAACCGAGATGTTGACGGATAGTTACCTTAGTATCTCTCAGTTTTAGGATTTCTCTTGTACTATTAATCTGTTGTACCATTAATCTGTTGTACACTATTAATTGTTGATGTTTTTCTTGGTTTGTATTTCAAAGATTTTGCTCCGTTTAAGGAAATTTTAAAAAGGAAATAAAAATTCTAATCAAATTATTTAAAATGATCATACATCTTCACATAATATCACAAAATAAACCTGACTGCATTACTGGAGTAGTCGCTGTTCAGCAATAGTTCTTGAAAAGCCAAATTATGAAAGAAGGAGTCGAGGTGGAAATTAATTAGCATACATTTAGCATTAGTGAATTAAAGTAATTCTATACATTAAAAGAGGGAAACATAAATACAAGTAATCTTAAATAATAAATAATAAATATATAATAAATTCATTTAGAATAGCATTTAGAATTCCAAATTGTACCCATGCATCTCAGCTCATTCCCACAAATCCCATGGAATGAGAGAGGACATGTGACTGGTCTCCTCCAATCCTAATCATTTTCAGCAGATTGGATGAGAGGCGCTTCACTCATTATGGTGCTGCAAACCTCCCGCCACCAGGGAATCCAATAGGAGATGCACGTTAGCGATGGCCCGGGGGAAACCGTGCAGATCCAACTTAGGCAGTGCTCTGCCAATAATGTGCTGCCTCTGTGTCAGTCAGCCGGTAACATGAGCTGGATTCAAACCTGAGAAACCCAACTCATAGGCCTCGTCTGCGTTTTGGCAGACACATTTACTGACTCTCACCTCTACATATACATTACATACGCCTGTATTTATATTTTATTTATATATCGACAATTATTTTTAATGACAATAAAAAAGTATGTCCTTTCCGTTTGGGTGTCGCAAAGGCTCAACAGCCAGATTTCATGCTGAAGAGAAATGGAGAGCCAAATTATTCACCCTGTTACTTCTTTATTATCATAAACGTGGTTTTATATAGATTTGTAATAGAAGATCTTATAAATGCACAGCCACAATTGCTGCTGTAAAATCCCATTTGAAATTTCCCTGTAGTTACTTTAATTTTCTGTTCAAACATCTGTTGGGTTCACTCTGAAATGTTGGTGGTCTTTCTCATTCGTTCTAAGGTCATATAAATGTACACTTTCATTCAGAGTCCCTGTAAGAATGTTAAAGTTAGATATTTGTTGTGTTGTGTTTCTAATAGCTGATACGGTACGTCACATCTGGTTCAGTTTGATGAAGATTTTAAAGGCCCCACTGATGAGGTACAATTTACGTTTGTAAAAAGCATTTATTTTATATTTAAGATGAGCCTCAAAAAAATAACCACCGGGCAGAGATATATGGGAAGTACATGATAATAACAAACACTGAATTTTCCCCTACCTTGATTAGCACTCATTTCTGGCCTGAGTGACGAGTGAGGATGACGTTTGTGGTAACTTGCATTTGCACTCGAACCCATGGAAAGGTTTCTCTGGGACACGGCGTGCTCAGAGCGGATGACTCACCAGGGTACCTCGTGTTTTATTTTTTTGAGTTTTGACATGTGCTTTCATGCAAATGAACGTTGTTTGCATTTTTGCTCTACATTCCTCTGTTGGCTTTGGGCTGATTTGCCCTCATTGCAGAGAAGGCATATGCAGGCATCCACTTATTGGAACTGGTTGAGGAGAGTTACAGTATCCCCTGGCTCTGTGATCCTGCCGTATGTCAGAATATACAAAGTCTAGATTAGGGTTACAGAGGGTAACAGATTCTTATTGTTATATTTGGTTGTAGTATATAGTATAGTATATATTCAAATTCTAAAATCAAGTTTTGAGTTTATTTATTTATCAAGTATTATACAGATACCAGACATGCCCTCATGTTTCAAAGCAGCTGCATCTGTGAACCTAAACAGCTACTCCAGCACCACGGTTTACGTCAGTACAGTACAACAACTACGTCTAGAAATTGCAATCAACACATGCATATTTAATTATACTTGCACAGCATTTTTATTTAATTTCAGCTTGTTAAGCAGCTTCCCCCAGTTCAAGAAAACGGAATGCACATTTCCTCTGTGAGAGAAACATAAAGGACTTGTAGACTGGCTCTGCTGCTAATCCAGCTTCTCCCAAATCCCTGCAGCGTTACAAGCGGTGTTTGTGGGCTGGCTAATAGGGTAGGATGCTGTTTTACACCGGTGGGCCCCTAGCTTCCCAGTAAAAAGCAGAAGCCATAAATCAGCTGGCTCTCCCCGTCTGGTCTGCCTCTCATTCACGGGCTCTACTGAACGCCACTCGACAAGGCCATTGAGAACGTATCATTACCTGCGTATCGCAGCCGCATTACCTGGATTTATTGTTCAGTTACCCGGCTTCCTTGTCGTGGAGAACCGCTCTCAGCACATTGCCCAGCAACACGGAAAGACTTGATTTTAAAGACAGGAAGCCGTTTTGCTACTCCACCTATCTCCACTCTCAGCACACAACAAGAACCACCAGCTCACTGCTTCCTAACAACGTACCGTTGCTAAGATGACGTCTTCTTCGCAGCATCTTTATGAAAACACGCAGTTTGTGTCATCTGTGCCCTTTAATGAGAATCAATATCATTATCGTGGTATTATTATCATGTTATCAAATTAAAAGCCTGTGCTGTTTGATTCTATGTCATTATATGACAGATTTGTTTATTAATACGGAGGAAAAACAGTACCCAGCATGAACAAATCATTGTTTAGTTCAGCTTTCTCGCTGGAGGGAAAAAAAATACATTCACACAATGTATGCAGCGCTGAAAGGAGAGAGAAAAAAACTTTCTAACTCAGAACAGGTTAAAACACTGGCCGGGCTGCGTACGAGGAAGATTTGTTTGGACTGTGAAAACCTCACAGTGGAATATCGGGTTTTTGGCCTCCTTACTTGTATGGCGCGATGCTTTTCGTAAGTTACAGGTTCCCCGTTTAACCGAAATTAGGAGACACACATGACCACATACGCCTCGTTTCCTAGCAGAAGCCGTGGTCTTAAGTTACTCGCTTAGTTCTGAACTTCAAACAGACGTCAGGACATTTTTAGCGCAGATTAATTTCTAATTGGGAACAGGGCGCGGGCGTCCTAGAGCGGCACCCGCCGTGGCTCCTGTTTTTGATCTGAGGGACTTTTTCGGGTTTGGTTCATGGGCAGCAGGACCCACAATGATACATTTGCCGAAATTCTGCCCTCACAGGCAGCAGGAGATGCAACGCACGCAGCAAGAAAGATGAGATCCCCGTTACTGCCACTGTAGCCGTAGCCAATATTCTCCTGTAAAAGGGAGGGAGAGCTAGCCAGCGCGCTGGAGGAGAAACGGTTTTGACAGGGGTGGCCTAGACGCTGATAACTCTTCTTAAATTCCGGTTAAATGACTGAATAAGGTTGTTGTAAATCAAATATCAAAGCTAGGGTTTACTACTTCTTATACTCAGAACTAGGAACATTTTACAATGTATGACAATAAGTAGAATCAGAAATACAGTGTACATTCCGGAAGCCAACTGCCTAGGGTTCCCTACATATTTATTCAGAATACCTAAATTCTAATGAATTTGTTTAAAGCCATCACCTGGTGAAGATCACCGACTGTCTGGACTTCCTGGTCTCAATTTGTTTAATACCCCATGGAAACAGGGGCACCAAGACAGTTTCCAGAAAGTTTCTACAGCTTTATATGAATCGCCAGCTTTGTCTTGCTTGTATTTTTGGTATCTGTCTTTTTTAAATGCCACACTGTTCCATGTGGCTTGTTTCTGAATTGTTTGTGTTACAGTAGAATTATATAATATTCAATATAACGGAATAAAAGAAAAACAATGCATAATTCTTTCATTTTTGTTGAATCATGTTTTTGCGATCAAATGTACAAAGACATGAATAAATATGTAGGACACTATAAACTTATAGTTTTAGAACAATTGTCCTCCAATTGTGGCAGGTATGTTTACTTCTATATTTACTTATATTTCCACGAGGGTAATAAATATATATATTTATATATTACTTATTAAAAGTTTGGACAGAGCCTTGATGATTGGGCAGTACACGTAATGGATAAAGTCACACGAAAAATTCCCATGCACTGTACAATGGGGTTGAAGACAGCAGCTCCTGTAAGTGTAACAGAATTAAGCACGTTTTTATGCAGCTATTTAATTGCCTCAGCAAGTGCTGACTGAGCTTTTGACCAAATTTGACTGACACACGATGATTGACACACATACACTGGCTGTGGATCCGCGTTGAGTACTAACCCTACCAGAGTACTTACCCCATCTCCACTTATACGCATAACCATCTTACTAGCTGGGAGACTCACGTCTTTGATAGCATTTTGTATTGCATTTATAAGTATCTGTATGTCATTCAATGTTATACGGAAAACCATGAGTACAGCCAAGGTTTCAGTTCCGTCCACAATTCAGCTGTAATTTAGTTACATTTAGGAAGTATTACGCAGGTCGTAGATGGAGAAGTAATTCAGTTATTGTCAGGCACTTAATGTTTAATTCATACATGCATGGTATTATGTTGTTATCTCCTCCACTTTCGGTCTATAATCGCTAGCTATTTGTGAAGAGAAAAAAACGGTGGCATGGTTCATTGATTTTAGTAAGACTCACATTTATCTTATCTGTTAAACTCTGGTACACCCCTCTTGATCCAGGAACCTGGCTTGAGAACAGGAATTCAAGTGAGGTAGAAAAGTCATTGTGAAATTGGATTTGATAAACAAAATGTTGGTGTAATTCTAAAGAATTAAGACACTGGGAGTCAATAGCGGATGCCATTTATATTACGGGCATGAAACTTAAAACTTGAAAATTGGTGTTGGAGTTTATGTGTTTGAGAGCACGTCTAGGAGCATTAAATGATCTGAGATAAGCTTTATTTTTTCATGTCAAGGGCAATCATTGTGGCTGCATAAAGTCGTTTGTGCAACAGTTTAGCCGTACATTTCACACATTTGACGTGTTAAGCCATTTGAAGTATTACAACAAGGAGGGGGAAAAAAAAAAAAAAAGATGTTTTCCTTTTGCCTTTCTTCAACTGACATTAGAACAAAGACGGCGGTTGTCTGGGCCGTTCTTCCCAGGGCCGGCTTGACTGACAGGCTCCAGTATCCCGCCCACGCTGGGTGGGGTCTTTTCCAGCATGACTCATGCAGACGCACATGACTTTCCTGCCCATTGGATTTCCTTTCAGAGAGATACAGGTGAAAGTGTTTTGTGTGAGTCTGCCTGTCTGGCTGTTTAAAGTCGCAGATGGGGAGTGGGTGGGCAACCTTTGTTTTGACTTGGTCTCTGGGCAACCATCCAGACCAAACAGGAGCTTTTATAGTTTAGTTTCCAGCCCCCTCTTTTGTCAGCCAGTCTTAATAGTACTTTTATTCTCAAAGGGAGGAGGACTTTTTTTTTCCTGACCAAAAGGTAATGAGTATTTTATTTATCATGTCAAACAGTGGTGTGCTTAGGCAAACTGTTTAATTTCCACTAGCTAACACATATCTTGGTATCAAGGCTTTTTACCACTGACCTTTGAGACAGCCAGAAGCAGTGGATCATATTTATTTAAAACACGCGTTGAACCGTTTTGGCCAAAATGACTAAATATGTTTAAGTAAACATGAGGATGAGTCAACAACATTACTTATATTTTTCTTTTTCTTTTGTGAGTCCAGCGATGTAAGTATCAGGCCAAGAGACATATAACCAATAGTAAATGCTGATTGGAATGATTTGATATTGCCCTAGACTGTTGCCTAGCAACCCAAATTGTTGTGCTGTAAATAGAACCCGGTAGACAAGGGGAGGTGGTCAAAGACTTACAGTAAGGCCTTCAAAAGACCCTCCCCCTGGAGTAGACAATGAAGCAGAAGATTTTTTTTTTATTCTGTGTTGACGCATCTGGCAATGTTGCACTTACATTTATACAGTTGTACAGCCACTCGTCAACCCAAATGAACTGCATGATTGGCCAAAGCATATTAAGTGAAATTAAATAAGAAATATAAAAGATGCAGACCATGCTGAGTGAGAGTGGGTAGCAGTATACTGAATACACTTTAACTGAACCGTAACATTATCCAAGTCTGGGCAATGCTTTATTTTCCCAAGCTTTTATCTAATAGAGCTGCATAACATACTCAAACCTAGCTTTGTGTGGCTGCGTGATCTTTCTCCAGCTTAGCTCAAATGTATTAACCCAAAAGCTCTCTGCCGTCGGCATTCAATTAAGTCAAAACAAAATGGGCGAAGACTACAAGTGTATGAGGCCTCTAAATTCATATCCGTTTACCCGTTACAAAAAGGGCACAAAATCTGAGAGCTTTTAACTGCTGAAAAAAACTATAAGAAATGTATTTTTGCAAACTTTCATATCCGTTTACCCGTTACAAAAATGGCACAAAATCTGAGGGCTTTTAACTGCTGAAAAAAACAATAAGAAATGTATGTTTGCAAACTTGTTGCGCACCTCGAGTTTTTCTGATCATGAACACAGGTGTTACTGCTGATTTTTTCATCCATGTGGGATTTAGAATATGAAGCAAGGTATTTAATAAGTTTAACGTGTAACCTCACCACGCTACACACAACCACACGTACAAGCATATATTATAACAATGCACAACAATCAACGTCATTGCAGACGTTAGATTAACCGTTTGCTTTTCTGATAGTCATTGTCTCTTAAATGAATTTCTTGCTGTTAAAGTTTTAAAAATCTTTTTAAAATTTTTATATTTGATAAAGTAAATTCTGGTTGACTATATTTTGTTCCTGAGTAGAACCTACTGCTTGGTTACTTGGAATAAAAATGAACCAAAACCAGAAGTCAACACCCCCTTTTCTGCTGTTATTTAAGGAAAAGGCAGAATTTCCCCTCCTCTCAGCACTGGCCTGGGTGTGGCTTTGAAAGACAAAGTTCTGTGAATGAGGTACGTTCCTGCCCTTAGATAGAGGAGAAGCGGTCTAGACGGAAAGCACAGACTTGGGTTTACACTGACATGTACGTTCTGCATTCTTTTCATTTATTTATTTTTTTCCTCGCGTGGGATTGTCTGACATGCAGAGATGAGTTTTGGGTTTGAATCAGTCATGACTGAAACTCTACTTTTGTGTGAGTAAGAACATGCTTGTCATTGCCTGCTTACCATTCTGACTTTATAACGCATCTGTGTTGTGGATGGTAATGTTATCCAAGCTCACAATTTCCCGGAGCAGCTTGCAATTTGATCTAATTCTAAACCAAGATTATTCAGAACATCATGTAGAACTTTGCAGATTCGTATTAAATAGGTGTTGTCGCTTAGCTTAATTTAATCTTGCATCTGCTTGCTTCTGATCACTGATGTGTTTGAGATGATTCTTTATGTTAAATGAATGAAAAATTGTAAATTTTCTACCGTCCTGGGCAAGTTTTAAATCTTATTAACAAATACATCCTTAACATGGTTTTAATGTACCGTATGTTTGTGTTTTAATGACAACTAAAGAAGCTATGTCACTACTCCGGACATTGCAATATGTACCTGTGGTTTGATTTAACCAAAGAGAAAAAATTACTTATTTAGGTTACTTGTTTTCGTTTCGGCTTACAGGACACAAAATTTGTACGTTATGACAGAAAGGACCGGTGGTGTATGACTGTTCATTACGGCCGAGTCCAAACCAAAGTTTAGACTCAGTTTAGACTCAGTTTTGACTCAGTTTAGACTTAGTGTGTTACACTTTGAATTATTTATTAATTTATTTTTGTGTGCGTTTTTTTCGACATGATAAACCAAGATGAATAAGTAATTGTATAATTAGTAAAACATTTTTAAAAAAAATTTAATTGTGGAATTTCTGTAATAACACAAAAATTTCCAAATCTTTAGTGCAAGAGCCAGTCTTCCATTATGATTTCAGATTGCTTATTTATCAATATTGGAATATTTAATAAGATGCTAAATACTTAGAACATAATGCTGTCTACGGAAGTATGTGCATGTGGTCCAGGATTTTGTAATGGCTCTTTATTTAGAGGGAATAAAATAAAATAAAAACTGCAAAATCAGAGCCACTATATCTTATTTAAAATGTTTCATGAATTGTAGTGGGGCGTAAGGCCCCAAGCCCCAGACCTCTGCATTTAGTGGGTTATCCCCAATGTTGTTTTGGACTGACGACCTTAAACCCAGAGCGATTACCCTGTTTAAACCTCTTAACATCCATGGCCACATTTCATTCATTAAGATGTAATGCAAACAGCCCCAGAGTAGTATCCAGAATAGAAGATGGAATTTATTTACACTAGCTTTATGGTGAATTCGTAAGCATAGTTTGGGAATTTAGTTATTCACCCAAATACTTTTTTGTTGAACATACGTTAAATACAGAGCAATAATTGCATTCATTGCATATTAGGAGTGTAAACGTATCTTCTGAAATGAACTGAATTGACCGAAATTGACTTATATGAGTAACTGTTTTGGCTTTGGAAGAACATTAAGAAGTATTCTTGTGTTGTCTATTCAGAAACTAAAAATAAATGTTTTTATTTTTTTTTATTTACAAAAAATCACCCAGAAGGTGAACTAATTGGAAATGAGAATAAAATACATAAATATTGTAAATTAAGATCGTACTTTTAAAAAATAATTGAGAATTTCAAGCCACGTGCTTCCCTGCTCCCATCGACACTCTAAGAACTGAGGAGAGGAAGTAAGCAACCTTTTCCACCTGACATCATCAAAATGATTTAAACAGCCCCGTGGTCCTCTGTACAGGGGGCTGGTCAGCCCGGTTCTGCCACAAAGCTCCGGTGTACTCCAGAAGCGTCGTACGTCGTATTTTCCGTGGGAAAATAAGAGGCCGTTTCGCCACAAAAAATCTCATACATTTCTCCAATTGCATGCTTTGGGTGCGTGACATAGCTCAGAACCCTTTGTTATAGCTCGGGTCTGTAACTTGGAAATATGCATCAAAAGCTGAGTAGCGTACTTTTTCACATTTCTTCCCTGTCTTTAAACATGTAAACAGCCGAAAATCAGCCTGCTCTATAAATGTTTAAAAATAAAACCGTGACAGAGTCTGATCCTGCCTGCCCATGTCACGCAAGGGGTCCACTGAGAACACTCCTTCAGAGCGAATGGGAATACCAGCCTGGATGCAGAAAGAGGTTCTCCCCTCCAGCCTGGGCTCCCAGTCAAGTGAAGTTACTTAGCAGCTATTTGCATTAATTTGAGAAACCAAGTGTTAGATTAAAAGTTCCCTGTCTGGTCTAGGAAACAAAGTAGTGCCCCTTGTTTCTTACATTTTCCACGTGATCTTCCAATTGAAGACCACGTTGTAAACAGATTTTCTCTTTAGTGTCTGGGCCAACATTACAGGCTATAAGGCAGGAACCAAATCAAAACTTTGGAGAAAGGCTAATCACACATAACTGTATTTAATAGCCTTTTCTTTTTATGAGGAGTAATAAGATACTTACAAAAGAAAGAGATTGCTATTAAAAGGATTTTTATTAAATGCGATTAGCGGCTTGCCGACGGTTTTTATTTGGTCCCAGCATAAGAATAAAAGTAAATAGAACAAAATAGAGAGTTACTAAAGATACAATACTGTTTAATTTATGTTCAACTTGTAAAAAAGAAAAGAAAAAAAGATTCATAAAATGGGGGAAGGGGAAAGGGCTTAAGTGGATAAAAAAACTATTTAAAAAGTATACTTAATAATATGTGTATAAAATGTTTTAAAGGGCAGTGGTATACAATTGTTTGAAGGCATTTTCCAAACAATAATTTTTAAATCCAGCAAGATTTTATAAAATTTTTAATGCACTGATACTTTGTTTATATATTTATTTAGAAGTACATTTTTTGTATGTTTGCATAATAATGAATCTTGTTATCAAATGTGTTTAATTGTTTGGAATATTCAACACATTCAGACAACTCATTGAATAAAATTTGATGCTAAAATTAGTAATAATATAATTGGGAAAAATTAAGGTAAATGCAAGGTAAATTACAAAATTTTAAATATTATAATAAATGATACATTTTTTACTTTTTTTGTCAAATAGCCTCAGTTGGATTATTTTTAAAATCTCTGGCCTGGGTTTATGAAAACACTACCAAGCCACTAATGACTAATTCAGGCCATTCTTAGTCCCAAAGTTTCCTAGCTTTGATTTGATCTTGGATCGGTTTTATTACTTGACACCCGTTCGGCAAATGTGGAAAAATAAGCACAGATTAAATATAAGCACATAAAAGTGGAAATGACATTGAAACTCATGAACGCAACACTGTGCTCATGGACGTGGATCAGGCTGTTAATAATTTAATTTCAGGCATATAAAAACTGTTTTATGTTCATTTTGCCAGGCATTTACTTTTGAAAAATTTGGACAAAATTTAATCTGGTACAATTAAAAAATCTTTTTTTTTTAAATGTTTTTTTTTTTTTTTTTAAATGAGGAACATATATTCCTTGGTACTAAGTGCAAACTCAATGAAGTAATTCTGATGTGATCGATTTCAGTCATTTGACAGTCATTTTTGCTCAACCGTCTTACAAAAGTATGTTGTGCATGTTTTACGGCCCCCGGAGTGCGCCATATTATAACGACTGAACAGACCCATTCAGTCCTTGTTTGTTTGGACCCGGTGTGTTGGCCGAGCCTATCATCAGCGCAAACAAGTGCTTTGCCCATATGTGACTGAGAGAGGAAATTAAAAACAAAATGAAATGTTAGCTTTACCAGATTCTGCTAGCACGTTGCTCCAGGGTAGCAAGGGTGAGGAAAACACTGTGTGAAAGATTCCCCGGTCTGCAACGTTCTCAACTGTACTTACAGGTGTTGAATTCCCTCCAATGCATTTTTACAAAAGAAGTCACCGCAGCGTGTGAAAAGTTGTGAAATTATATTTGGGATATGGTTCAGCCAAGTTCATCATGGTTAACATGCTGAGTCACTGTGGTTCATGATAAAAGGTATATTTTGAAAAGGTTGTTTTCTTATTTATTCTTATTTATTTATTATGAAGTTATTGAAAGTTATTTATATTTTGAAAAAGCTATTTAGAAAAAGTTAATGAGCTAAGTAAAAAAATATTTATTTATAATGTATTCCTATACAATGTAATACTCGTATGGTAACGTGTATGGTCATTTGTGAATTTTCTCGTTAGTTTTAAAAAAGTTCAGAAGGATATCTCTTATTTTATCAATTCATAACTTTAATATCAGCAAAATTCACACACAATATAAATTGAGATTGCAAATAACATTACCTTGTGGAAGCACTATGATGCTTTCGAGAAAACAACTTTTATTTACATCTCATTGATTTAAAAAACTTTTATTTATATTTCATTGATTTAAAAAACTTTTATTTATAGCTCACTGATTGCAAATATCGAATAGAAGAAAAGCAAGAAAAAACAAGAAGTAAAACACATTGACTGATGCATTATTTACAAAGTAACGTTTCTACCTCCTTAAAATGGAAAAAGCT
The DNA here is from genome assembly GCA_025775045.1 of Hiodon tergisus. Lineage (NCBI taxonomy): Eukaryota > Metazoa > Chordata > Actinopteri > Hiodontiformes > Hiodontidae > Hiodon > Hiodon tergisus. The sequence goes on along the minus strand of JAOVYW010012873.1, from coordinate 1,658 downwards.
GACAAACGCAGCATTGAAAATTAACTAATGGAAACTGACGGTCTAACTTTAAAGAGTGACGATGATACATGGAAAAATCAGAAGTGAGGTCACCAACGACGTCAAAGCCATTCCAACAGTATTGCTCCTATTGTCACAAAGATGAGAGGAATGGAGTCGTTAGATTCTATCTTTTGAATGTTTCAGGGGTGGGCCAAAGAGTCCTTTCCCTTCTGTTCTTTTCAGCACAAGCTGTCTGACCTCACATGTTCGAAAAACTTTTTTTTTTTTTTACATGCGAAATAAGTAGCGTTAAGTCACTAGCAACTGGTGTTTTAGCAACGGGAACAAAAACAAAACGGCTCTGTAGTTGGACCTTTTATAACGCATGGCAAACACAGGCACAGAGTGACGCTTTGGATGCAGAAAGTCTCCTTTGATACATTTAACCACAGTGATACTTCCAAGCAGGATGCAGTGATGGGGTTTGTAGTTTCTCATAACTACTCCTCAAAAGCTGCATTGTTAATGAGAAACCAGTGAAGGGGTTTATCAAATAACTCCTCAGGCTCTCTAATATATACCAATGCTGTGCAACATCTTGCATTTACTGTCATTTTGCGGCTAACCCGGTCTGAGAATACCTTCATGAATCAATGCACTGCTTCCTTAAACTGATATTTTAAAAGATTTCTACAGCCTTTAAAATTTTTTTCTCATTATTAGGGAACTGATCTAATTCCACCCACCTCGTGGTTTTCCATGAATTTTGGTGAAATGAAGCAAGTGTTACTATTTTTATAAATTAGATGTATTTAGTAGTAACGGTACAGAAAAAGAAACATAATGTCATATTCACAAAATGTAAAATCCATGTGTTGTGTGGTAGACAACCCTGAAGGCCGTATCTTAGCATTGGTTGTGAAAGAGCCACATGGTATGACTGTAAAACGACCATGACTTGTCAGTTGGGAAACTAGAACCAAATTAAAATGAACGGTCCGAGAATCAACAGCATTTTGTGATAGAAACAAAGGCATTTATGTGAAATTCAACGTGCAGATGCAAGACTTCGTGCCTTAGTGTTGCAACGATTTTTAGTTTTTCATTAAATTTTAACAGGTACTGATGACATCATAGGTTCGGCCCTGTATAATGGAAGAAGTTCTCTTTAAACTCTCTTTAACCATTAAAAAAAAAGTTTTTGAATACTCATGGAGCGCTCATAATCAAGAAGGTATTTCAAGGTTACTATAAACCACAATACTGTTTGTGTAAAATGTTGTTTGGTTAATGGGTTTGTTAGAATTCCTGAGTAAGAGTGCCCTAGTATTTTTTTGTCTGGGTTTTTTTTTTTTTAAATCAAAAATGGCCCTTTATTATTTCTATCTTAAGGAGGAATTCTAGAGAGTGAAAGGGACAAGAAGAGAGAGAGAGAGAGAGAACAAGCAAGCTGGAGAGAGAGAGAGAGAGAGTGAGAGAACGAGTAAGCTGGAGAGAGAGAGAGAGAGAGAGAGAGAGAGAGAGAGAACGAGCAAGCTGGAGAGAGAGAGAGAGTGAGAGAACGAGCAAGCTGGAGAGAGAGAGAGGGAGAGAGTGAGAGAACGAGCAAGCTGGAGAGAGAGAGAGAGTGAGAGAGAGAGAGAGAGAGAGAGAGAGAGAGAGAGAGAGAGAGAGAG
>JAOVYW010012846.1:21742-37823 GCA_025775045.1 Hiodon tergisus | reverse complement strand
CACACACACACACACACACACACACACACACACACACACACACATATATATATATATATATATATATATATATATATTTATACATATAAATGTATTCTTGTCAAAATAATTAACACAAACCTACACTCTTGAGTGAGAATATTCAGTTTTTTTATGAAACACATTGTAAAGAGGTCCCTCCATCCTGTCTATTGATCAGTTGATTTCTGTTTGTTTTTTTCTTTTCTTTTTCTGGAAAACATGATAAAGGTCTGCCTCTGTACCGCATATTGATCCGTCTCTTTGTAACCTCCGTTCTTTGGGACAACGGACCCCTGACTGGGAATTGAGCTGGTGCCCTTAACAGGCGCACACGAGACACCATCTCCAAACCAGGGTTAACATGGGTTAACATGTTGAGCTAATGGTCTCTAGCTTAAAGAACCAATTAAAATCTCTACTTTAGAGGTTGATGTCATCTTTACATACTTATTCAGGATATTTTTTATCATCCGCTGTTTTGTTTCGATTCCTTAAGTTGAGTAAAAGACACAAATATATCCGTTTCAAATGCTGTTGTCAGTAAACCGGAAACAGGGCAAACTGTCAGAAGGGGAGAATAATGTTTAAAACCAAACCATGCAAAAAAATGTGGATATTAAAAAACTCGTTAGTGAAATACTACAGCAATGTTGATGGTGGTATTAAGGTCTCCAGCGTCCTCAGATCAGTGACGGTGTCCACATTCCCAAAGAGTTCCGCGTTAGGATCCTTGTTCTTCGCTCATGAGACCTTGTCTGTCCTCAACCTCAGTGAAATTGATTTACATGCTTTGAAAACCCTCCTCATAGAAAAATCCATCACCCAGTTGTCTACAAGTGATCCCAGGGGGTTTAGTCGAGTTGCGAGTTGTTGACTTATTTGACGACAGTGTTACGAAGTACGAAGTACCATAAATTGATTAACCTATATTGATGTTATTGGATAATGTCGATATTGTTTTAAGTTCGAGGTAATCAATGCATTCGATAACATTTTTTTTTAACCATTCTTTGAAGAAAATCAATTTTCCAGTTTTGCCGCAAATCACGTGATAGATTGTTTTTCTATTGCAGTTCTGCTATTGATATCCCCTCACGACTCCACAGTAAAATAGATGTTGATTGTTTAAGCCTTAATATAATGGGATAAACCTTTCTGAGGAGTCAGTTGAGTAGAAAATTATATGAATGTATGCAGTTCTGAGTAGAGAAAGAATCCCTATTTTTCCCCCGTGGGTCTGTTTCTGCCTAATATCCCATTATGTTGAGTACCGTACTTTACCTAACAATACGCAGTGACTAAAATACCGAAAAATTAGCCTGTTGAGAATTTTGGAATACTTGAGATTATATTATAAGTGCGCTAAAAATCCTAACTTTTAGAAGCGAAAATAGAAAAGTAAGAACACGACATTAAAAAAGGAGTAGCACGAAAGAACTTGATTCCAAATCAAATTTTTTAAATGTGAAATGAGCTTTCTGTGTGCCTTGTTTCTCACTCCAGGTGTGGTGTTCCACTACCGAGCCCCCCATGACCGCTACGCCCTTTCCTTCCTGGACGCCCAGCGTGTGTGTCTGGAGAATTCAGCCGAGATCGCCACGGCCGCTCAGCTGCAAGCCACCTTTGATGACGGCTACGACAACTGTGACGCAGGCTGGTTATCTGACCAGACCGTCAGGTGACGATCAAAGCTTGCACGGTCGTATTTATGGGGGATTTCCCCAAAGCTGGTTATGGTGCTATCCTTACATCTGAGTAGCAGTTTCTGGTGCTCATTCACTAAACCTGCAATGGAAGCCCTGTAATTCATCGCTACACTATCAAGACCCTTACTTCTTGCCCCCGCTCTTACCATTCAGGCTGAGACCAAATCAAAACCTTGGCAACCTGTTAATCACACATTGCATGACTGTATTTTATTGTGTCTAGTTTCTTCAACTCGTAAAAAAAAGTAAACGCTATTAAATACAGTGCTTGGCTTGCCTTTGCAGGTACCCAATCCAATCGCCAAGGCCTGGTTGCTATGGAGACAGAGAGGACTCACCCGGTGTGAGGAACTATGGGAAAAGAACGCTGGATGAACTGTTTGATGTCTACTGCTATGCCAGTCAGTTGCAAGGTAGGCTTCTTCAGACAGGATCCAGTCATGCCTGGACCTCAAAAACTATGAGAATGTGGAAGTGCACCACTAAAGCACATAGGTAATACAAGGAGAAATTACCCTGTTACTCCAGCTCAATTTTCATTTAAGGCTTTTGCATTGGGTCATTACAGCTAAAACCCAGTGTTGTGAGTTTCTGTAAGGAGAAACTGGAGGTGAGGCGATGTGTTATATTTTAAAATGGCATCTTAGAATGCGAAACAAATCGGGAATTTGTTTAAAGATGTTCATTTGCTTGCCAAAAGAGATTCATCACAGAACTACAGTAACAGCACAAAATAACCAATTAATCGTCAACGGTGCCTCTGTCCCACTCTCTACTACCCCACACACCCCTATCCCCCTCACCCCCCTCCAGGTGTGGTGTTCCACTCCACTGTGCCGGAGAAGCTGAGCTTAGCCACAGCCTCCACACACTGCCACTCTCAAGGCAGTCAGCTGGCTACTGCCGGGCAGCTTTATCTGGCCTGGCAGGCTGGACTGGACCGCTGTGACCCAGGATGGCTTGCTGACGGCAGCGTGCGATACCCCATCAACCAGCCCCGGCGAAACTGTGGAGGGGATGAGCCAGGGGTGCGCACTCTCTACCACAACCCCAATCGCACCGGATTCCCTGACACGACTGCCCTGTTTGACGCCTACTGCTACAGAGGTACCATGGCAACCCATTGGTGTTTTACCCATTCCTTTCCACCTAGGTATTTGACATGCTTGGATGAACATTTCTGTTTCTATGGCGTTCTTCCTTTCCGATGTGCTTCAGGTCCCCTTCCTCCCGTCTGGGTCTTAACTTCCTGTCATAAACTTGGCCCTATAGTGCATACAGAATTTATGTTTCTCCTGTTTATATATTTAGCACTAAAATGACCACTGTCAGTCATCAGTTTGTTAAATATTCCGCATTGAATAACTTCATGAGATTGTATTATACATTAAAACCTTAGTATATAAATAAACTGTGCCGTGCTTCAATGGATTAGGATTAGCGTATTGATTAATGGATTAATAGATCATGCATTTATACAGAAATAATTGTACATATTTTATGTTGTATAAACAACGTATATAAAACATACATATATATACATACATATGAGTATAAACTCATAAAAAGCTATAAAAAAAGATTATTTGCCAGAAAGGCATTATTTACTGTCATTAATTTAAGCAAATACGTGTACACACAAAAATAAAGACGTACTTATCTCATCACCATTTGTATTGTAGAAAAAGAGTCTGGAAATCAAGCAATACAAGCCGTGGGACTTCTTCAGTCCAGGACGGCCTTACTGTCAAACGCCACAGAACGCAAGCAGAATCTCGGTCAGAGCCCTAAACAAAATGGAGTCTCTAATCTCCCCGAGCTCCAACCTTCCGTCTGGACTGGCCTGGTTGACCCAGAGAAGGATGGAATCGATTCAATCGCAGGCAACGATTCAGAGATCTCAGAGGAGCATGTTGTAATCCACCTCAGGCCAGGAGAGACCTCCCTTGGCTGGGGGGGGGATCCCGCTGTCAGTGACCCCCAGGACACAGGCCCTAAAATGACCCCTCTCCTGGGTCTTTCAGCCTTGGAGGGCCTGGAAAACCACGGGGGGTCTGCCAGAGAGGAGGAAACCGGAGACGAAGAAGAAACTGACGGACGTTCTGAACCTTCCTTTTCTCCTCTGTCTTCTGTTGCCACGCCAACTCCAACAGTCCAAAAAAGCAGAAGTCTGATTTCCAACATCATGAATTCCTTCATGAGGCCTTGGAGGTATTTGACAAGTTCGTCTGAGGTGGAGGTCCTAGCCACACCGCCTAGTCCAACCAGGAAAAGCTCTGTGAACGTCCAGGAAGTGACAGACTCAGGAAGGGAAAGTCCATCAGGAGTGAAGGGTGAAGCCAGCAAAGGGGGTACCAACAATGCCATCATGGAGCACTTTGGAGAACAGTCTTCTCACAGGACACCTGAAGGTGACTCTACAGGTTCTGAGGAGGAACTGTCTGAAAGGGAAAAAGAAGTTGTGTCTGAGCCAAGACGCCGTGATGTACCTTCAAAGGTCAACCAAATGAATCCTATCGGAGGCCCAACCTACTCTCCAGTTGAACCTCAGACAATCTCCTCAGGGGGTAAGTACCATTCATAGATCTTGAAAATCACTTTTTAAAATATTTTTCCACCTATATCTGAGGCCAGTTGTTTTGCTATGTTTCGGATTTACTGCAAACAGTGTTTAAATAGAATTTATGTTGCTAAAATGCATTCTTAGTATTGATACCGTTCACTGGTAGACCCGTTGGTCTTCACTCAGCAGACTTTGTAGTTATAATGACACAAACCTGAGAAAGACATGGCCTGATTTGAATTCTGGTACATTTTTAATGTCCATGTCAAGTTAAATTTTAAATGGTTTGTAGGTGTGGCTTGTTATGTCACACGTAAAGCATACATTGGATTGTCAAATCTCAGGAGTCCACAGTTTACAGGAAGAAGCTGATTTAACGGGGTTATGTGTGGAATGTGAGTTTAAACAGGGCCTGAGGTTGGAAGGCTTAATATGAAATCAAGTTAATTCTCCTGTGCAGAGCGGAGGGCGGAGAGGCAGGTGGCATAGGGCAAGAAAAGCAGAATAGGGGAAATTCCTTTGTTACCGTTGAGACTTTTAAGAGCCTTTAACAGAGGCATCAGGGCCCACATTTCTATGGCCAAAAAACGAGAAAAGGAGAACTGTAACAATGATGCACTGTGGCCAGCTGTGGGGCCAGCTTTTCAACCCTCCGACCTTCATTAACACAGACGTCTTCCCCAAACCAAACTCAACCGGGAACATTAGCGTTTAGCACCGGGCTGGAGAAACTGCCGTTGGTGGAATGCATTATTTAGGCCCGTTCCCAACACATGCATCACATCCTGGCCAATACCAAGGCTCTGGTGTTCTGGGTCTCTCCCAATTAGTGTGTGCCCACCTCTGAATGCTGGCTGTAGTTAATCACCATGGCAAGGATCCATGCTTAGGAAACACAGGCAAGTGAACATAGGGCTGTATGACTGTACTGTAAAACGAACGGGAGTGTGAAAGAGGAAAAGTCTGCAATATTTACACTGCATCTCCACTTACGGGGCACTTAATTTTTACAACAGCTAATAACAGGTTTAACAGGCGTTTATTGAGCCATAGGGAACTGAGGTGAATGTCTGTTGGTTAGCAAGCATTATCTCAAAATGAGAGAAGAAAAATAATTCTGGCAGCTAAGGATGTGAGACTTGTTTTCAAAATTGGTTCAGTTTGAGACCCGCAAACCAGAATGCCGTAATGGAGGTAAGCTGTCCCCCTAATGATTAAATTAAGTAGTCTCTCCATAATTCGTTTGCAAAGGTGTTTGTTACATTAATTGTTTTACCTCATAGCTGCAGTTAAAAAATGTATCATGAAGTAGCTGTTTACCGAGGCGCCGTTATGTTTAACAGTAAACCGGTTTCAGCAACTCTCTCGGAAAACCTCTCTGTTAATCAGTACTACTGATTATTTATTCAAGCTATACGCAACTAATGTCTTAGGGTAATGTCTTCCTTTTATAAACAACAATGTCACGTGTAAATTGAAAGATCACTATCGCAATGTAAAGAACGTAAAAAATACAACAAATTTTTGTCAACAAGTGGCCGTTCAATCGACGTTCCCTTTTTGGAAAGCAGACATCGTGGAATGGAGTCAGTTCCTTCCTGCATCTGCGGAGTCCACTTCATCATATCCTGCAAATTGTTTTTTGATTAGACGGAAGCTTTAGAGCTCTGATGTAAAACCCCACCAAGATAATTACTCACCAGACGCGAGACGTGAGGCTTGGACAGCCCCCAGAGAACAGAGAGCGCACCCTCACACTCTCAGTCTATAAAAAATTTTTTTTTTAAATTACCCTCCCCACAAAGTTTAGACTGGCTTTCATACACACGTGTATACACACACATATAATACGAGAATATATTCTGTGCACATCACCAACAGCTGTCTTCCCGTCTGCTTTTAAGATACCCGCACGGTGCTGCTGACACTGCTGTGGAAAATGTCAAAGGGAATAATTATTTTATTAACATAATGCCTGAGAATTCTTTCTCAAGATGTGAAGGTAGGGCAATACATTTTTATTAAATAAGCTAAGTGTTATATAATAAATTCATATTTTTCCTTGGAGTCACACATTTTGTTGTTGAGGGTGACGATTATAAAGAGCAGCAATACCAGCCAGTAATTGGATTATTACACGGGTTGCGGTTTCCATGCACAATGGAGGCTGAAACAGATTTAAAGAAAAGGCCAAATACTGAATCATTTGTTGATTTAATAATTACGTACACATGCGTGTATTCCTATAACAGCTTTTTTATGTGCGGTAATTGAACGCAGTACAGACTAGCACCGCTGAGGTTTACATCACGCTACGGGCCAACTGTTTAACACAGTAAGCAGATTGAACAGGCGCCTTCACAGCTCGTCCAATGACACACTCAGAAATGCTCACATGTTGACACCAATGGTGGGGGGGACACCAACAAAGATATTACTGTTATTACAATTCCTTAACATTGCATACATTTATGAAGCAATAATAATAATAATAATAAAATATGATTACATCGCAGTAGTTACATAGTATATAGTTAGATAGCTAACATTTTCGACTTCTGATAAAAACTTAAATGCAAACTTTATAACTTGGGTTGTCGGCCACGATGACGTTTACTAAAGCAGTCAGCTCACTACCTGTCAGTAGCTGGCCATTTAGCGGTCAGCCAACCCCTACGGCATACTCAGCCCAACCCCAGTCATATAACCAGAACCAGAACTCAGAGGCACGTCTAAACGCTTTGGGAATGAGCAACTGACGGATAAGTGGTGGTAACACCCGGCTTTTGGAATGATCTACCCCAGGTGGAGATAATGGGGAAACAGTGCTGTGTTTAACTAAACCCTTATGAAGGCTGGAGACCTGACCTCTTGTAGATGGAGCAGAACAAAGCATTTCAATTAGGGTTAGGGTAAGACGTGACAAAGCCTGAGACGCAAAAAACAAACAAATAAAAAGACCAGGAGAAAGCAAATGGGAGAGAATAAAGGACAGACAATGAATTAATTAAATAGCTGTGGATGGATTTCTCCTTTGTGTGGTGTGAGTCTGACAGAAGGGGCCTTTTTCAAAATTGAGTCTTGTTATTGCAATGGCAACAGGAATGAATTATTTACACAGGTTTAGCTGGAATTACAGTACATTTCTGCTTTGAATTAGATTTTCCATTGAGCATACAAACAAATTAGCTTTCCTAGGGACTAACAAATCCGCTTTCGATTATTTTCCCCCCTCACTGTACTTGAGCAGGGGAAAAAAGTATAACCCAGTGATTAAATAGACAGATTATATATATATAGAACCGAATACATTAAAAATAATGATTGCAGCACTGGAGGTAGCGGGACATGTGTGTTGGTTACTAATTTAAAGTGCATTTCATCAAAGCCGTCTCTCTCGCTCGCTAAGTTAATCACAGTGTGTTGTCCCCCTGCAGGATTAATTGCGTCGGGACACACGGGGATGGCAAATCCAGCCGTAGATGGTAATGAGCCATCAGGTTCCCCCGGTACTGGGAGCCAGCCAGTCTCAACCACGGCATTGGTTAACCACAGTGAAGAGGCAGCAGAGTCCGTTGAGGCTCTAGAGCTGGACTTGCCCGGTTCTTTGGGAGGTAACTCAGCGGCTTCAATCGCGGAGAAGAAAGGGTCCACAACTGAAGCCACCTCTACAGTTTTTGACCTTCAGACAGCCGCCCCCTCTTCTGAGACAGCGGGCACGTCGGGGGAGCCTAGGTTCGCGGAAGACACCTCCGTGCATGGTGAGCAGGACAGTTCTGCCCCTGTGACCCCCAAGATCATGGAAGCAAAGGCTGGGATCATGGAGCTCTTGGTGATGCCTTCCTCTAGAGACAGCTCAGATAACTACTCGGGCGCGGGGAGAGACCAGGAGGACGGGGTTGGCGACCCTCTTGCCAGGGAGTCATCACGGCCGGTCTCGCAGAGCATGTCTTTAGATGCCGCGAATGAGGCGGAAGGGAGCGGGGGAGGGGATCTGTTCGATGGACTGGGCACTGACGGCGTCGCCAAGTCTAAATCTCTTTCCGGGCCTACGGCCCTCGTACCCGCCAAGGACCAGCCAGTGGTTCTGCACACAACAACTAGACAGTGGCAGATGGAGGACCAGCCAACAGCATCACCACAAGGTGGTGTGTATTCGGTCGGGCTGCGAGGTGAGGCCCATGAGCTCTCCGAGACCGCTGACACCGGCAAGTCAAGAGAAGAAACGGGGCATGTCTTTGAACCACTGAGAACCACTGTATCCGAAAAAGTGGCTGCAACTAATCAGGACATGCCCACCACACCGAGTGCATGGTTTACCACAGGAAGTGCTTCCCTTGCAAAGACATCCTCCAGAACCTCAACATCATATTCAGTGGGGAGAGAAGGTTCCAAAAACGATGTGATTACAACCGAATTTCCTTTAGAAGATGGTGTTAAATCCGCCGCAGCACCTGTGACCACTACCCCAGGTGTTCCCGTAGCGAAAATTGAAAAATTTAACACTAACGAACCACAACTGAGTTCTGCAGACATGTCACTGACTTCTGAGGAATCTCCACTCAGTTCTACACCGCCAACCCTGCAGACGTCAAACTTTCGGGATGCCACCCGCGAAGCCGAGTTTCGATCCGCCGCTTCTGAGTCGTTTGTTCTCGGCCAAGGCAGAAGGCTCGTCTTGGAAAGGAGTCCTGTGCCTTCTGGAGATCAGCCTATTCTAACCACAGACAGGCCTCGCCCACTGAGCACCGGAGTGCGGCTCCCCGCTGGAACAGAGGTCGAGAGCTCCCCCCATGCGGAGGTTGGCGGGAACAATGACACTCAAATCTCCGCAGGTAGGCTTCTCGTCGTTTATCATTACAGTAATCACAATCATCTCATTTAAAGTTGTCTTTTGACCAACCCTTTGGTTTTATTTGTTCGGAATTACACTTCTTCTCTCAAAATGCTGGCCCTTGAATATTAAGCTTATGTTTCGTTACATGTTTCAGACATGCTCTTTACGTTCGGCGACAGAAATGCCAGTTAATGCTGCAGGCTAGGATGAGAAATTACCTTTGAACAGTAATTGAAGGATCAGGAGCAGTGTACTTAGGGATGCTCTGAAAAGTTAAGACCTCGGTCCGGAATAAATCAGAGTTGACAGAGACTGAAAGGTATACTCTGTAATTGACTCTAGGCTATCATCTATCCCTTGTTCAGAGTTCAGAGTGATTCAGCAGACGTAAGCTTAGCCCTTCTTTCTCCAAATTGATTATCTTGGATAGATTCCGTACTTTGATAATACAGACAGATCTCTATATTTCTGTACTCAAAAAAGTGAATGTTTTACACCAGCACAATGATATACACGTTACTGGAGTTTTTAAATACAAAGAGAATCATATTTGTCAAACAATCACAAAAATCATATGCGTTGACAAGATCGTCCCTTGAGATCTACAAGAAACCCTCTCCTAAGAAGTAAGAGGAACAACGTGAGCATGGAAAACGCCAATCATATGAGATAAACATATTTCCTTTGAGATGTATTTCTGAAAATAATTTATAGAGACACGAGCTACCCTCGGAATGTAACAGAAGAAGCGTATTTTCCAAACGTTTTGCAATATCACGCATTCCACTAGCCTTAAATCCCTGCACTCCTGTGCAAACAGGAGCTTGGGTAACTTCTGGAGTAAATAAAGGGCTGGAGTGTTTCCAGTGAAGGGCCCTGTTTGACTTCTCCGCTTGTGCAGGTGGACGTTCCTAAGCCCGCATAATCAATGGCTGTAGGACGATCCCCAGGGCCCTTTTAGACACCACAGATGTGCTCTCTGAAAAATGACTTTCCTGGTGAAAGTCATAGCAGCATAGACTGTGGACCCCCTTAATTAGCTGTGGACCACATTACGCGCTGATGACTGACATGCACGCACACATGCACGCACATCAAATTCGAGACGCTGCAAACTAATGTGAAGGCTATTGCTCTGTTAATATGGATCAAATTATTCTAACCCGCCGCTGTTGCACCTAAAGGAGGCTATAGGTAGGTAGCCCCTGGTGGAACCTATCGGTAAACCTCTGATGTCTGAACGTTACAATGGGGTGCATGTCTGGTTTTGAGGGGGATCAGAATAACGGCTGCCTGGTGAGTTACTACTGTCTCTACGCTTATATGTGCAGTTTATTTTCTCTGCATTTACTTTGAGTAAGTCAGTGTCCTGGGTTTTAGCTTAATTTTTCACTAATTAAAATAATCGTTTTGCTAATTAATGTCATCAGCGAAATGACTCTGTCAGCAACATCAAGTGACATAACACACAAGGAAATAACAGAGCCAAGTTTCCTCCTGTTAAGGGAAGTCAAGCATGAATAACACGCAGTTGCCCTTTGTGGACAATGAGTTTATTTCATCCTACCAATGCAGCCTTGAGTTTGATGTCTGCAGCTGTTCGGTGTTTTTTACTGAGGGTTTATTACTCATGGGGTTATTACTCTAAGAGGCAATTTTTTATTAGTCCACTGGCTTTCGTTGTGTCTCCCAGCTCAGTAACGTATTTAATGCCGGATTTTTGCTACAGAAAAACAATCGATATGCATCGCCGACGTCTGATCGCAGCAAAGATTTTAAGGAGTCGTTATCCGAACACACAGAATTAGCAAGATAGTAATTTCTGCCGAATCTGCGTGGCTCAAGGGAAACGGATCAGCAGTCTCCTCCGTTTTAATAACAGGAATTACTTAAATGGGGGTAAACATCTGTAGGGTTTATTTCTTCTACTTTATTTCTAGATTAAGTTTATTCAAATTATGAATCCCCGTTCTTGTTTAGCACAGTCATGTATAAATAAATATGAGTGTTAGATTAAATTGAGGTGAATAAGACTTGGTTAACCTTAAGAGATATATGCTGATAATCTAGATAAGATATAATCTTCTTAAATCGATATCTTCATCCCCTTTGAACCACTTGTAATCCTTATGTGGGTTTTAAAGCATGATCTTTATGTTCGAACCTTCACGTTTTAACTGCCGTCTTCGGCACAGCGCGTGACACCAAAACACAACTGTGACCTGGATTCTCTTGTCGTATTATCCTCAGGGAACCGTGTCAAGTACACTCCACAAACAACGTTTAATATCACACGAACAAGGCAACTTGGAATGGAACATTTGTCTGGTGCTAGCGTTCCAGTTTACGTGACCCTTTTAGTTGCGTGAACTTTCGTGGTTTTTATTGCGCCTCCGTCTCAGTTATGGCCCTAGCATTGCAGATTATTTTACAGCGCTTAAGGTTTGCAAAGGTTGGGAATGTTCCTCATAACCTTAAAACATTTTCCTAGGAACTTTCAGAAATATATTATAACCGGCTATTTTGGGAATTTTGATTAATTTTTGATGTAAATATAGTCAATTAACTGAGTGGACTCCATCGATATGTCACTTTATGTAATACTAGGGAGTCTTTTGCCATGGCATTTCCAACGGTTTAATATGTCTTCACACATCAATTTAGCTAGCGTGTGCATTTTAGTAGCTTGACGTTTGCTAGCTAGCATTTACTATCGTGGGTTACTATCATCAAGCTATCTTTAAGATACATACACAGAATAAGATCTACACAGAACACTTTCCCTTAGCGATTCTGTATTATTAAGCTAACCAGCTCAAGAACGCTGCGATTGGTGGCGTTTCTGTCAAATCTTGAAACCGAAGGCAAGACAACACAGCTCGAAAGTGACTGAAGAAATGTCAGTTTACACTTCTTCGACAGATTATGAGGCGCTGCCCTTGAGACATGTCTATGAAGACGGTTAGACAAAAAAAAACCTGAAGAGCTTTATTTCAAAGCTGATCTGTTTCGCTACAGACCTAACAACTTCTCCTTCTTTTCCTTCAAAAGGTTCCTGTAAATTCCTGGAATTTAGCAAACCCTGATACCCGCGTTCAAGGTACAGATATAATTATATATAATCTGAAGAATATATTAATACTTTATGCGAATATGTTTTGGGTTTTTTTGCCCTCCTCTATGACTATATGGCCACAACATGATTGGACGCATTGTCTTCAGAAAGACGCAATCCCAATTATCAAACGAACTCTGTGAGAGCTGCTGCTTGGATACGCCGCCTTCGGACAGTGAAAAGACTCTGTTTTGGCATCGCGCTTGGTTATTCAGTTATAGGCAGATAGGAACTGCACAAAGGTTTAATTGAGCCATATGTTTTACTTTTTAAATTATGTTGTTTTACTGTAAATAATATTACCCTTTTTAGTATAACGTATGGTGGCTCAATCCCATAAAGAGTGTGTTTTTTTTAAAAAAAATGTTATTCATTCTTTAAATAGAATTTAGTTTTTCGATTTTATTTTTTAATAATGTTTGCCTTACGTTCCAAAAATTAGGACATTAACCTGCTGGCAGCAATGTGATACCCTCTGTATAAGCATTAGCGCGTGTCTGCTGAATGTGATACGCTGAGCCACAGTGACCTGGATGGAGTTAAAGACCTAGAAATACAGCACAGGGTGGAATAAGGTTCCCCACTGATGAATTACCTGTGGACTGAGTCTGACAAACAAGGAGAAGAACAAACTATATTTGCTTGTAAGTCTCAGGGCACCTTTACCAGTTTTCTGATATTTCTGTTTGGCAATGGCTACTGCCTTTTCATTCAATAGAGTCCCGCATGCAGACGTCGATTAAAACACTCCCACACACTGGGAATGATCCCTCTGAAAAGGATTGTCCCCGCCAGTCAAATACATGGGGTTGTGTTAAATGTAGGCCCTGTTTAAGTTGAATGTTGTCACGCAATTAGCTGCCTTGGATGGAGTTGTGCTGCAGACACGGGCTGAAGGGTTTATGCGAGACGAGGGTTGGGGAGAAGGAAACTGAAGAAGGAGCAGTCAGTTTCCTACAAGCTACCCCAGCTCTGTTGCTGCTTGCAGCTCCTATTAGCTGGGCTGTCAGGAGCCCCGTAGGCCCTGACAACAGTGGAACTTGATGTGGATGAAACACCGTTCTCACTGCCTTGCCTGCCAGCAGCTACTGTGCTGGAGACAGGGAGCCCCACGGTGAATGCTTTGTCGAGAAGCATCACACGTGTACGCACTCCCCCTCTTTGTCTGTGTATTTATAGTTCTGGGTGTTTTTTTGCAACTTCTCGGGGTTCAGATGTACAACGACGTGCACCAGTCATTGAACAACGACTTCTGCTCACTGGCTCCATAGTGAAACCAACAGATGGAAATAAAGTTAGATGGCATCTTCATGATAACGAATCAATCCATTTATTTTGATTAATTTTTTTGGGCTGGGGCGTGGTAGCTGGGATGAACGAGTTTCAGTGACCAATTAGTTCCTCCGTCATTCATTGGACCCCTCGCTTCCCTTTTGAATTTGTGCTCCTGCGAGGAGGGGGGGGGGATTCCGTTCCTCTTAAAGCTATCCTATTTCGGCTGATGAGTTCCCGTTAGCCCGGTGCGGTTTAGCTTCTGCGCCGCCGTCGCTTCCAGGTGGACTTCCTTTCAGCTAAGCCGCCGATTTATTCCCCCCACCCCCCGGTGTGAGGTCCAGGCACGAGTGAAATGTTCCATTCATGGCCGTGTCCCAGCATTAGGAAGGAAATGAATCTCGAGCGAGAGCCCGATTTCATTCATTTTTAATGTAGCGTTTATTCGCCACTCGCTCGGCGGACGGAAAGAGTGGACTATAGACTGTGCCCTTATTAGCAATATGTTTCATTTGTGTTTCTTTATTCGTTCAGTTCTTGTTTGTTTTTTTGTGTGACCCATAGCAAAAGTAGAATTATTGTTACTATTTAATTCCAAAAGCACTCAAATTTTCCTGTCATTGTTTTATCATTTGAATGCTGAAAAGCCCATTTCAGTTGTAAGGTACTTAATCCAATTTATTCAGTGTGTCAGAAGTGTAAGTGGTGTATGAGCTTCTTGTTTCCGGGACAGGATTGCTTGAAAAGTGAAATCAACATGAATGGTAATTAATTAAAGCTGCAACATAATATGCCTTTTTCCACTAAAGACCTCGGACAAAGAATCAACTAACCGCCCTTCAGAGCGGGGAGACCTGGTGTTACTAACACAATGTATAGTTTGTTTGATTAACTGCCGTTTAAAAGAGAATTAAAAAAAAAAAGCAATTAAAAAATCTCCTGTCACTTGGGTTTTGTTTGAAAGTGGCTTGCCCTTGCAAGATCAAACGAGCTGACGTAACGGAAGGGGTGCCTTTGATTACGGTCCTCAGTGCTGCATTTACTCCACTCTCAGGAAAACCATTATCTGCTGGTCTGTAGCCTGCTCTCCGGCTGCCTTTCACTGGCAGTTTACAGGGGGATCAGTGGCATTGAGCGAGAGATATGTATCAAAGGGTAGATGTACAAAGGTAGTTTTACACACGCTGTGGAAGGGTTCTTGGCTCGATCCGGAGGTAGCGTGGCTAAAGACGCAGTCCTTGGAAAGGAAATCCCGGGGGAATAATTAGATTCCTGCTTCCTTGACTGTAAGTATTCCATGAGTTTAATGGGCATATTTTCAGACATGGGGAAATTATTTATATAATGTTTATATATAAAAAAATAAGTTTATAAAGTACTGCATTTTTTTAAAGCCCCCCAAGATAGAGGACAATGGCGTATCTGCTTGTAGGAGTGAATTTGACCAAGCAAACCCACCTAAGGGAGTGCTGAGGATCCTATTACAAGGCTCACTAACTCTCAAAATGATGGCTCAGGGAGGTGGCGGGTGGCAGCATGGGTGTTTTGTGTGTATATATGTATGAGGTTTGAAAGGCAGATGTTTCTCTGTGAATTTCACAGGGCTGATACCTTGGAGCGATCTCACTGCAGAAAGTGCAGTCTTGCGGTCGCGCGCACACACACACACACACCTACAACTACACCGGACTTGTCAGCGGGATGTTTGCGTTAGAGTGCATTCACAGAGCAACCCCCTCCCCACCCCCCTTGGCTTCCCCTACCATGCAGCGAAGGTCTATGCTGTCTTAGGCACGGGATGCTTCCGAAAAGAGCGGTCCCGGGACCCGATTCCTCAGCACTCACTTAGGCGGGTTTACATTAAAAATATATGATACACAAATCCTGTTATGTTCTGCGAAAGGTTGGCGGGCTCAACCTGACAAAGGCGCTGTCCACAGATTCTTAGCCACGGAATAAAAACATTGGTAAAGGTGCCCAATGAAAAATCTTCTCTCTGTTTTCAGGGTTTTTATTATTTTTACTCCGGTTGGGTGCTCTTGGAACCAACTTGTGTTCTGTAATAGTTCATTGCCCCTAGGACTAATTAAGTTTATTAAAAACACCGTATTCTCTTATTTCCATTGGTTACCGTAAGTGTACCTGTGTACACCTCAATGCCAGAATCATAAACCTTGTATGCAGAAAAACGTTTGTGTAAATTTTATACTGCTAGTATACATATTTTGATAATTATCAGTATCAGTTTGCAATGAAAACTTAGACTGCTCTTGAGCAGATTACTTTTTACAGATACAACAAGGTTTTTTTCCAGGACAGGCACAGAGAACTCCCCATCAGGGTGGCAGGCGTGTACGAAGAGGAAGTACTAATGTAGACTGGACAGAGCAGCAGTCGTGGGGAATGAGATGGAGATGGAGATGGAGGGAATGAGGGCTATTTTAAGGGGGGACTGTAATCAATTATGAGCCCTGACAGACAGACAGACAGACACACACACACACACACACACACACACACACCAGGTTTCGACACGACAGAAGCTGTGTGAACTAAAGCATTTCCTC
>JAOVYW010012846.1:0-16177 GCA_025775045.1 Hiodon tergisus | reverse complement strand
TCATGTGCGGTTAATTCATGTGGGGTTAATTTGACTATCGGTGGCGGAGACCCACACAAGGCATTATCTTAATATTCTTTTTGCTTTTTTGCAATATAACTGGAAGGGAATGTTTGAATTGCAGGACGAAATGCCAAACTGCTCTTGTTAAAGCGTGGTGGGTCTTTAGGGGGAAAGGAAGACTTATTGTTCTGTGTGTGTGTGTGTGTGTGTGTGTGGGTGTGTGTGGGTGGGTGTGTGTCTGTGTGTGTGTGTGTGTGTAGGCCTTCCGCATAAAAATATACTGAAATTTAAACTGGCTGACACCCAAATATAACAAAAAGCAGAAGGTCAAGTAAAAAAGTTAGTGTATCTGTTTTGTACTTCTGAAGAATAGAAAAGGGGGGCGGGGCGAGGCGGAAGGTTCCGGAGGCAGTGCTGGGCACAAACCGCCTGTTTGTCTCAGCTGCATGCAGATAAGGAGAAAATGATTTGGGCCTGCCTGGCGGCCTCGCCTTGGTGTGGGAAAATGAGAAAGAATGGCTGGTGACACTGCGGTCTGGAGCAACAGGCCGTCGCCGCTCTCTCCGGCGCTGATAGATGACAGGACTTCTTCTGGGCTTGCTCGTCCCCGGAGAGCAAAACCCCCCTGAGTGCTGCCACCTGCCTCTCTGCACACCCCGCCACATCGCCTGAACTGAAGAATGGCAAAATCCTACCTTACACTCATCCTGACGTTGGAGACTAGGACAGGGCCGAGGGAGATTTTGGCTCATTTATTTCGGTTCAGATTGAGGGTTGTCGATCAATGAACGGTTTAAACTACCCCAAACGGGTTTTAAACGGTGCCTTGGTTATAAAAAGGAAAGGTTTATGTTTGGTCTGTGGACTCAGGGCCTCATTTGTTAATACTTACTAGCATGGATGAGAGGTGTGCTTGCAGGCCTTGATCTGTGTAGCTCGGAAAAAGCTTTTCTCTCTGTTTTCCTGTCCTCCACCCTCTTTCTCCCCTCCCGTCCGGGGTCTTTTGGCACGGAGACTGTATGGAAATTGCCTCGCGCCGCAGAGATGGAGGCGAAGCTACCGCCCTCAGGTTCTGGGTTCCAGATCGCCCTCAGGTTCTGGGTTCCAGATCGCCCTCAGGTTCTGGGTTCCAGATCGCCCTCTTGCCTCCGCCGCCCACAGCCCTGACGCAGACGCGCGACGCTGCTGTGGCTCTCACCCGAGCGCCGCCCGGTGCTGCGCGCGTTTAGCGGGTCCGGCTGCTAATGCGTATCTCGTGTTCAGTATTGTTTTGTTTTTTCCCCAAACGAAGGTGTCTTTGTGGCTCTGCGCGTAATGTGTGCTAGGTTATATATATATATATATGAAATGTTAATGTGGGTAGCGCTATTTGTTTTTCTGTTTTGTTTTTCCCTCTCTCCCCGCCTGCAATTAGTGTAAAATGCACTTCTCTGGTGGGAGCTTGTCTGAGCCCTGTTGGCAGAGAGATCCTCTGCAGCACTGCACTCTTTACTGTACAGTGATTGATGGGCAAACTCACACGCCATTCATCTGGCGCCTCGTCGCTCTTTAAGACCGATGATTGGCTCAACCCTCTGTGTCTGCTTCATTAATTCAGCCCTCCGCGCTCCATCACACCGATCACAAAAATCCCTCCCAAACGTTAGTCTGCTTTTCGACCCTCGGACTGGGTGGGGGGGCAAAGCAGCTGCCGGTTCCCAGAAATGTAGAGGAGGGGCACTGTCCCAGTACCTAGGCTCTCAGTCCCCCTGGATGTACCTGGTCAACGACGTGCTGCAGAACTGGGCCTGGCGGTGCAGTGTGGTTCTGCCTTATCTGTGTGGCCGGGGACAAAGTACGTTCTCCGCTCACATTCTCCGCATGCGTAAATCATGCTGTCCGTACACGTCGGATTACATGCCAGTCATGTGCAGCAGAGGTTATGGATACGTACCTATGCATGTAGCTGACATAAACCTGATTTAAGAGCCATTGCTAAGATGTGCTTTCCAGATGTTATTGTCAGTGCCATGTAATGTGGAAGCCCCTTGAAAATGATTCCTGTAATAATGGCTTTCCCGCACATATACGCTGCTAATTAATTTTCGCATCAGGCTTCTGCACTGATTTTGCAGCACTTTGTGGACACAGCCGGAGAGGGTGTGGTCTTCAGTATGGCCCCTGAGAACGGGGAATTGCTCTTATCTCCACGGCAGCGGCTTGCTATCCTGCAGGGGAATGTGGGACGGCAGGGGGTGGGGTGGGGTGACAAGAGTACGGGACTCTGTGGTGCCGCAGTCTTGTCATAAATCAGGCGGATCCCAGCTCCGTTAGTGCCGTCTTAGCCAACTGCTGGGCAGAAATATGTCCGAACCTGTTCTGTAAAAACACACCGGGAATGTGTGCTGGGTTCAGGGTCTTCAACCAAGCCAGCCACAATCCGGCCAACGTGCTCACTCCGCCAGTGTGTGGGATAATGTGGAGAAAATGTGGCGACGTCTTGCGTTTTTTCCTACAAAAACAAACAAACAAGATTCCAGGTTTCTAGAGCGGTGAGAGTCGATTCCCAATGGATGGAAGTTAAGGCTTAAACAACAGCCGAACAGCTCTAACGCAAAACAAAGAAATGATACCAATGCCATGGGTAGATATATACCACCCGCGTCTCTCTCCAGCCAACGGTTGGCCAGCGTGACTAACAGCTGTCAGAGGCTCGGAGAGCCGAGCCCAGCGGTTCAGCTATTAAGTGTGCCTGGGAGACAGGAACGGAGCCCCGCTCGACCACTTTGTGCTGCGCGGAGAATCGAGGAGCCGGCCAGTCGGCGGGCTCAAAGTCTGAAATGTTATGACACATCCTCATTAGCTCTTCGGTGCTTTAAGATTTGTTCTCCTGGCGCTGTGTGCCGGCATCAGCCTGTCCGTTTTCAAACCCGTGCTCTTCCCCCGGACTTCTGTGCACGTTAAACGCCCAGGGGTCAACCCAGCTGAGCCCAGGCTGTTACTCCAGAGCTGTGGTATGGAATATAATTCCACGGTAGCCTGGCCTCCGGCGACGTTGCCAATGTAGGGTTGTCGGCTACAGAGGTTTTCACAATCATTTAATGCCTATCAATAGATTACCAATCGTTTAGTTTTTTTTATTACCAATGAGACAGCTCAAACTATGAACTATGGTCTTCATTTGATTTCGATCGGCGGTGGCTAAATAGAAGCCCGTGAAGGAGCTAATAGAGAGGAAAACATTCTTCCTTTTTGAATCTGTTACACGCAATATAATCTCTTTTTATGAATAATCTTTCTGATGTAAATGTGAAAAAAAGATTTAAGTGATTACTGGCTTTGAGAGGTCTTAGTTCTTTTCCTCTCCCCCGTGGTCTTTTCCTGGAACCCCAACCTCCGTGTTTGACATTGAAGATGCGTTCCTTTTTCAGCTTTTTGAAGTTCCCAGGCATTCTGTAATTGACAAAGACGGGTTTTGATCTAAAAAGCACAGGCGTTTAGCTCCTCGCGGTGGGCCATTTGGGCATAATGTTCTGACAAATCGCGCTTTTGACTGCTTCTGAAGGCCCTCGAAAGGCGCAACCGAGGGCCAAGTGAGGAGAAGGTTTGGCGTGACCGTTGGCTGGCTTTGTTTTCCAGCTCTAACTTGCCCCCGCTTTTGACAGTCTCGGCCAGTTTATGAAGAAAGCGTTCAACCAGCACTTCGTGTTCTTTGCCTCACAAGGTCATTAACAGAATGTAAGTGATTACGTTAAGAGTATATAAATGGGCTTCCCACCCTGAAAATACCACTCTATTGCTGCAATTCGTGAAGCACATTTTATTGAGAATGTATTCACATCGTGCCAAAAGCAATTACAACGAAGACAATCAACGGAAACGTTAAACAGACACTTGCCTGACAGAGAGTATGATATCCTACGAATGCTAAAAAGTAATGAAACCGAATTCCAATGAACTCTTTTGACCTGTTGTTTGGTCTCTGCGGCCAGGTTTTCTAACCTTCTCTGGAAATGTTGGGAATTTCGCAATATGTCCCCAGCTGGAAATGACGTCGCAGTGCAATCTGTTTAGTAATCTTTTTAAAAATCCGTTTACTCAAACCTGCCGGATTTAAAGAGTCACGTGCCCTGCTTTTGTCGACGCGTGAAACACATTCCTGTTTTTCTTTTCTTTTTTCTTCTTTTTACTACATCGTTGCACAGTAATTTCACACTCAGTCCGATGCTGGTCTTTTACGACAAACAACTCACACTCAGTGTGTCGGTTGGTTCCTTCTGGAGTAATGCCGTAAAATTTTTATCTTAGTCTTTGCTCAGCTGAAACCTACCTCCTGGTTGCAATATCCCAAATCTATTTATCGGAGCCCTCTTTGTAAATATATCTATAACACATTGACCCAAAGGTATAAGTCTGGATAAGAGAAATTAATGAAATCACTGGAGTTGTTGGCCCTGGAGAGCAGAAGCGTGTGTGCGTGCACGTGCGTGTTTGTGTGCGTGTCGTGTTTGTGTGCATGTGCGCGTGCATGTTTGCGTGTGCGTGTGTGTGCGTGTTTGTGTGCGCGTGCGTGTTTGTGTGCGTGTGTGTGTGCGTTTGCGTTTGCGTGTGCGTGTACGTGTTTGTGTGTACGTGTGCTTCATCTCCGGTCAGCAGAGAAGGTGCCTGTGTTTCCGTTTTCACGCGCGTTCAATCTAGTGTGAGATTCGTGTGTGTGATATCTCCAGCGGTGACCGCCCCTGCTGACTCACCGCCCTCTTCCGGTCAGCTGATGGATAGGCCACTTCTGAGCTGGAGTTGCAGCCCGGGGTAGGATCCAGAGGATGGTGCTGGGCCCTCCATCTGTATACAAAGAGCTGGAATTTGGCCACCATGGTTGTAGAGGGGCGTGCATTCAAGGAGGGCCTATCAGCGCTGCCGTTGCTTTAGATGCTGAAAAAGCAAACACCCCTATCCCTGGCTTTCACATAAATATGATTGGCCTGTCAAACAGAGTTTGATTAACGGTCCTCAAATCGTGTTATACATTGCATGAATTCTGAGACGAGGCCAGCAAGATTTTGGCACGTCAGTTCCACAAGAGAGAAGTCTCTAACCTTGTTACAGAAATAAACACCCAATCTGGTTTGACAACTGTCAACCAACTGGAAATCAATGATGAATTAAAATCATTCTTTACTCTTTGCTCAGTCCTACTCAAGTAAACAAACTTGATAAAGTTAACTCTTAACCACTCTTTACCCCCAAACTAAAAACAAGAATTTCAGGAATCCCTAACAATATTAGAAATGACCGAAGCGATAAAATCTGTGCCGAAGGGAAAATCCCCAGCATCTGATGGAATCCCCCGCAGAGTTCTAGAAAAAATTTTCCCACATCATTCTTCTTTGATTCTACCTATGTTTTCCAAAGCCTTTACCACTCAGTCACTCTCTAAGGCCACCCAACATATCTGCTCTCCACGAGTGAGGATTACAGAGGCCCTTGTCCCTTCTCAATGTTGACGTAAAAGTGCTTGCAAAGGCCTCTGTCTGTCGTTTAGAGAAGCCCTTACCCTCTATTTTTTCACCCATTTGAATCAAATGGGGTTCATGAATAAAAGGAGGTCTTTCTTTAACCTCAGTCGCCTGTTTAATGTAATTACACACAGTCCACTTCACAACCTCCCAAGATTCTTGTTTCTCTAGACGCTGAAAAGATCGAGTTGAATGGGACTACATATTTGCCACCCTCCCCAAATTTGAATCATGTCTTGAACTTAACTATTATAATAGTGCCCTGGGGCCTCATTCCACACAAATAGCTCAAACTCACTCCAAGAATACACGCCGTACTAGACAGGGTTTCCCTCTTTATACACTCCTTTTTCCCCATTGCTATTGAATCACTGTCTATCTCTCTGCGGGACAGAGTGGAATTTCTGGCGGGTCATTCAGGGCAGGTCCTCTTATGTACGTTTATGATCCTGCATCGTCATTTGGAAATGCCCTGGTTATCGTGGACAACTTCCACGAGATCTGTTGGTATAAAAGAAAGCTAAACAGAAGTATCAGATGTTTCAGTGCCGTGTTGAGCATTCCCCCTTTATCGTTGTAAATAAATTCCCATATCGAGACGTTTCTGTTACACGCTCCTTGTTTAAACACAGTTTCTCTGCTCTTTTAGAGACTACCGTCATCGGTGGGGTGCGGACAGTATTATAGACGGAATATCCATGCGCGTGAAGACGTGTGACTTGTGGCGCATGTGTCCGTTTTCATTAATGTAGCTGTATATACGGAGAAGAGCAAAACAAACACAGAAGTTCCTGACCGTGGTCTCCTCAGGTCGGCTACAGTTCTGAGGCTTTCCTTAACACTTCGAAGGTTTGCGGACAGTACAGGCGTCATTTGGGCTTATTTTCGGGCTGTACCTTCACTCGCTCCGTTGCAGACAAAGCACTTTATGTTAAGTCTTCAGTACTTAGCATCGTCATGGTATTTAATACCTTAGGGACTTGTACGTCAATAAGACCGTTGCCTTCTTTGATTGGCTGTGCAATAAATTTGATGAGACACGTAGACGTTTTCCACTACGGATTAGAGATTTAGTACGTAGTAGATTTCATAATTTTCCAGTGTTCATCCTTGAGTTTCTAATTTAATTAGTAGTCCCTTTTAACGACGGGCCGTTTAATAGGGTGTGAAACTGTACACAATGTAAATCTCTGGATTTATTCTCTAATAATAACTAAAGGTGATGAAGAGTCTCTGCCTTCTGACTGTCTGTGCTTCTCGTTTAATTGCAGACATTGACGACTGCCAGTTGAACCCTTGTCAGAACGGAGGCACCTGCATCGACGAAATAGACTCCTTTGACTGCCTGTGTCTGCCTAGCTATGGGGGAGCTACGTGTGAGAAAGGTAAAGAAAAAAACACTACAAGTCCCATCTTCCCTAAAGACGGTGTGGGAGAGGTTAATGGGTGATGGAGCTAAAAGGCTGCACAGTAAACACTGATGGGCTGTAACTGTATACAGTCAGAAATTAATGACCACCCGGTCACGCGCAGCTGAAAATGTGCTGCAAGATGCAATCTTTGCTGCAGTCTCCGTTTTCTTTATTCTGGCCTCTGTGGCCTGGTGCCCAAGAGTGGAGTGTAAATTTGCTTTTATGTCTGAGAGAAAATGTTAATTTGTTTAATGAATTTGTTTCCATTCCAACCATTCTTGTCCCACAGTCAACATTAATGGACCCGTGCCTGGATCACAGGTGCTAAACCATAACACGGGTGGATGCTTCTTTACACCCTGCAGACAGAGTGAGAACTGGGGATGGAGCTGCCCCATTAGGCAGGAAAGGGCTGCTGTGTGTTCTGGGATTGCTCTTTTTTTCCAGCAAGATCCTGACCTGTTCAGGTTACAGGAGCAGGGCCCGCACAGCAGGGAGCCCGCACACACACAGCAGCAGAGCAGGGAGCCCGCACACACACACAGCAGCACAGCAGGGAGCCCACACATACATATCACCACAGCAGGGAGCCCACACACACACAGCAGCAGAGCAGGGAGCCCGCACACACAGCAGCACAGCAGGGAGCCCGCACACACACAACAGCACATCAGGGAGCCCACACACACACAGCAGCAGAGCAGGGAGCCCGCACACACACAACAGCAGAGCAGGGAGCCCGCACACACACAACACCACAGCAGGGAGCGCACACACACAACAGCACAGCAGGGAGCCCACACACACACAACAGCACAGTAGGAAGCCCACACACACTGCACCACAGCAGGGAGCCCACACACACACAACAGCAGAGCAGGGAGCCCGCACACACACAACAGCAGAGCAGGGAGCGCACACACACACAACACCACAGCAGGGAGCACACACGCACAACAGCACAGCAGGGAGCCCGCACACACACAACACCACAGCAGGGAGCCCGCACACACACAACAGCAGAGCAGGGAGCCCACACGCACACAACACCACAGCAGGGAGCGCACACGCACAACAGCACAGCAGGGAGCCTGCACACACAATAGCACAACATGGAGCCCGCACACACACAACACCACAGCAGGGAGCCCGCACACACACAACACCACAGCAGGGAGCCCACACACACACAACAGCACAGCAGGGAGCCCACACTGATGTAAAAACTGCCTGATTTGGGTAAAGCGTTGCAGGGAAATCCCAGCCACTCTATGGCTTTCAAGGTTGAACCAGGCCAGGAGTATGCCGTAGAGTATGCCTGTGGCTGTGGTGCCCGTTCCATAAACAAAAATCAATTATGAAGTACTAATATGAGGGAATTGGGTCACAGACCTACTACATGGTGATTTTGTGGTGAAATGCATTTACAGCTATTTAAAAAGTATCAAATTCTAAAAGTAAATATTGAATAATGAGAATGAGTTATATTGTGTTTGGCCTCAGTCAGTAAAAGACGTTCACACGAGCGCACTCCTGGAATTCGCAGGTTCGAAACTAGCTCAAGTCATTAGCAGATTGTGAGTGGGAGAGCACAGCGTCGGCGCACAGTTTGGACGTGTGCCGCCTGGGCCGGGAAGGGTGAAATCGGCAGAGTTTTTCTCGGCTCGTCGCTCCCCTGCCGATTGGCGCAGAACCGCTCATGCAGGCTGTGTGGCCTGTAGAGTGTCAAGGAGACGTATGGCTCCGAAGGCTACTAAGTTTGGAGGAGAAACGTCACTCTTCGAGTGGTGGCGGAATTTGTAGCGATTAGAAGGATGCATTAACTGGCGATTCCTAAACAAAACGTTTATTCAAATTGTAATAATTCTATGGTGTTTGAAACGTTAAATGTAAAACAAAATACTATCGCATCTGATAAAAAGAGAAAAAACCTCAAGATGAGCTTGACATTTTTCTTCCCCACTCTCCATAATGTATGACCCAGTGTTGGCCAGTTTTTACCAGCTTTAGCTTCTGTGCTTTAATTCTGGTTTTCCTCTCCCCCTTGAGACTTTCCAGTTTCCATGGAGACCGACATTAGAGTCAAGTTTCCCCGCTGAACTTGTCAGATGACCGTAACACGTAACCCAGCTAGCTAGAAACATATGTGAATTCAGGCAACCAAAAACATACTAGAACTCGCCTGTCCTTATCCACGACACAACAGCTGACTCCTCTTTTCAGCTACTCTACCCTCAGATAACAATATGTCAGAACCAACCCGTCAATTAATTTAAAAGTTGTGTCAAGAGGATTATTTATATCCTGTTAATTAACTCTGTGTTTTTGTGTTTTAAAATGGTTACATGAAACACGCAGATATTTTGCAGACGTACATTGGATGAATGTAGTTTTTTTCCATTGCCTGTCGTCTCAGCCCCGAAAGCCTTTCCTGGGCAGATCTTTACATGCTGTGCCAAACTTGCCTATTATGTTTTTGTCAGGAAACTGACAACCCACTGCGTTCACATGTTCACAGTTAGTCTCCAAGAACCCCTTTTGTTTTGTGTGAAAAAACAATGACACATAAAAGATCCCCAGTTCACCAGGATTTAATTGCACATCAACCGACTTTCTCCCAAAATAGAAAGTTTGCAAATTGAATTATGTGTTTAATTAATCTCAAGCCTTTCTGGTTTAGTGACTTTATCTCAGAACAATGCTATTATTGAAGAAAAAAAAAACCGTGTTTTGATATTTCATTTTGCCTGAACAAGGGACTTTTTAAAGCGTTAAAATACCCGGTGTGTTGTTAATTGAACTTTCTGGGTGCATAATCTAGGTCGTACTATAGGATACACTAGAGAGAGTTGCACTAAAATAATAATAATAATGTTGGGGATGTGCTTTTTTTTTTTAGGAAACACAAACTTTAGTCTTTATATACTAATACAAATGAGAAACTGTCATAGCGGTACGGTTAGCCTTAGATCTTAGGCCTACAGCGATGGATGAAATGCAACGAATAAGCAAATGAAACGATTTTAACGATCCACCGGGCTTTCAGACAATATTAATGATAACCAGGATTTGTTGATTTTAACGGTGTCACGTAGGACGCACGCTGAATTTACAAATTTTTCAATATTTTTAAGGAGACGCTACAATCATAATTTCCCACTTTCCCAATTATTTCCTGTCACGTTTGATTTGTGGTTTTTAGTTCTTAGTTTTACCGTTTCCAACTTTTAATGGCTGCACACGTCTTTATGCAAATATTAATTATCTCAAATTATGCCAGTATTCTGCAGAAGAGTTTGTCCAAATGACACCCTAGAATATTTGCCGGGTCTATTAGAAAAAAATAAATAAGTTCAACCGGCTTCTTTCGGCTGCGGTTTTAGACCCAGGTGTTAAAACGACTTTGGAGTGGTTTCATGCAGTAACACCTGCTGGGAGCAGACGGAGGTGAGACGTATCTCTGGCAGTAGAAAGCGGTTCTCTCCAAGCCTGCCACGGTGCTGTACCTCTCGCACATCTACAAGGGCTTGGCCGCCGCGTCCCAGTGCTCATACGGGCCCAAACCTGCTCTACACGATGCTGAAGCTGAAACACAGTCCTCAGTTTAGACACTCTGCCAATGGTCCAACGGGGTCCCCTGTGGCGAGCATGTAACGGCTTCCCGGTAAACAGGTTCATGGTATTACTCACGTAGTTCTGCTGGTACAAAACTGGTCGTCCTGTCGGCTCAAATTGGACTCAACAGGCGGAAGCCCATTACGTGAGGTGGGGGATTTCAAAAAGAACCGCACACTGCTGAGGTCGCAGGGCGCATTCTTTCAGCTCGACCACCTTCTCTTTTTTTCTCTCGACCTCAGACCATGCACGCCCGTCAGTTGCTATGCCATTGTCAGTCGCTCCCAGTCCCGCGTCTGCGGCGGCATGTCGTCTGTTTGCAAACTTGTCTGTCGAAGCCGGCTCCCGAAATGTCGTGTCTCCTGGCATTGAGATGGAATGAGGCAGACAAACACATTAGTCATTTGTAATCTCTTCCCAATTTGCTTGTCCATTGCACTAATAATGCTCACATCCACGTTCGCATGCGAAGGATATGATGTACCAGTTGTCAGCCTAATCAGGGATGTACTAACAATTTGAAAGAGCCGTAGGCACTCAGACTTTGTAAAAGAAATCGAAGAATTGCTGTAAAACTCTTATGCAAGCCATAGCTGTTGTTCTTTCTGGCGAAAAACTGCAGATGGGAATCATTCCCATAACGTTCTATATGATCCTTAGCTTATCCTCTCAGGCCGCCCCTGTGTTTCACATCCCCGCCCCGCCATAGCAGCCCCCACACAGGGGGGTTGAGCTGACAGGTAGAGCGATGAGGAGCGAGTACTCTTTCCCCTGGTGCCGCCTGTCTCACTCTCCGGGGCTCCTCGCTAGCCCGGGCCCACATGAGACCTGCAGAATTTCCAGCGTCTGGTTTCGCCCCGCTCCTGTGGATGACCGTCCACGCCGCAGCTCAGGCTAAGCGTTAATGGAGTGCGGTCTAGCCGCTCCCACAGTGTTAAAGAGGTCCGGGCTTGGGCCAGTTCTGGTACGGTACCCTGCCTTTTTTTAAACTACTTTGCTACTCGTTTGGAATAACGATTAAATTAATGAGAATAAACAGAACAGCATTTTTTGGTGAGGAGGCGAACGTTTTTCCAAGCAGCAAGGAGCGTTTTTTGCATGCGGAAATGTTTGAAACAAAACCAAAGACAGGAGTGCGTTTAATGAGAAAGGGGTAACACTGAAAGAGTCATGGGATCAACCCGGGCCCAAGGAGACGGTTTTAATGTCTGAATGCCAATCTGGGAATTTGGGAGGGCTCCGTTTCCCCTGGTCATGCATCCTGTAGCTTTAAGCAAACACGTTACAGCTGGCTGTGCCCCCTGCCTCCTCACCAGTCACCCCCCACCCTTCCCCCCCGTTAGCACGAGTCTGCGAGGGAAAGGTGTGCGCCACTGCGGCAAATCACCGTGAAATAGCGAGGTGTCTGCAGTGTTGACATGTGGCGCTCCGACCTGCCTCCCCTCTCCCACTCCCCCTTCCTCGCCCTCTTAGGCCCCTGTAGGGAGAGATGGAGATTAAAGTGGGCAGCCATGCAGATGTTCTGGCTCACCTTTCTCGCACAAGCGTCTGCATCTTAAAGAAGACTGCGTGATACTGGAGGGGTAGTTCCCCCCCCGACCACGGCCGTATTAAAGGACCCGAGCCCGGCAGAGAGCAATTTGCGTCACGCTGTTCCAGTCTGGTACCGCGGGCCAAGGCATATTACACCTTGAACGCACCTCTGCTTCTGTGTGATGGGAGTACGACAGATACTCACCAGCCTGAGATCCCCGGGGCCGTATCTTTGCGGCCATCAATGGCAATGATCCACTTCACCGAGCGCAGTAATGTTCTGCCCCCTTCTGCAGGAGGGAATAGAGTTTGGGTTACTTGTCTTAATTACCTGTTGGCAGGGAGGTTGGTCTCTCTTTTCCAAGTTCCCGCACCCCGCCCCACTTCGGGGACAGCTTCTTGCCTCCTTCGTCCCCCCCTCCCCGTTCTCCATGTCTCCTCTCCTTCTGGTCTCTTGCTCGCCAACGTCCAAATTCTAAGCAGAGCCCCGTCGGCCCAATTCTGCACTGCTCCATTTATTTGTGTCCCTTTAAGTTTGTTGGGGGACAATGCTGGCTCAGACTCCATACAATGGAAAAGGAGATCCATGGTGTGGGATGACTCTACCCCTCCTGCATCCCGCAGAGGGTGCAGACAGCTCCCCTGCGGCTTAGCCTAGACACTCTTTCCCCTCCTTCCTGAGAGGCAGGGAGACAATCCATTGACAAGGATGCAACTGGGCTTGATTAGGGTCGTCGTGGAAACCGCTTCTCTGGATTGAGGTCTTTCGAAACAGATTAAAGCCGTTCTCCAACCACTAAGCTCTCTCTCGCAGCGTGAGCCGACGCGGATTAGGGAGAGTGAGGGAGCAGAACACAGTGAAATCATGAGTGTTGGATCGGGGCATAGGCACGTCGGGGATGTGCGAGGCAGCACCAGAGCCAGACATGTCAACCAGAGCCCCTGAGCGCGTGGGGAGCGCGTGACAGATGACAGATGCTGCAGAGAAACTAAAGACGCCACATGGCACGGTCCGGTGCAGTTCGGCGCGTTCCTGCGCAAGCCGACGTGGCTCGGCAACGTTGTCCGGCACAGACCAGCATGACTCGGCACGGCCCAGCGCAGCTCGCCATGGTCCCGGGCGCTTTTCTCAACTTTACCCCATCTCTCCCTCCTCCCGCAGACACTGAGGGCTGTGAGCACAACTGGAGGAAGTTCCACGGTCACTGCTACCGGTACTTCACCCACCGGCACACCTGGGAGGACGCCGAGAAGGACTGCCGTGAACACAGCGGACACCTGGCCAGCGTGCACTCACCCGAGGAGCAGGAGTTTGTCAACAGTGAGTAGGGGCCTGCTGTGCTAGGGGCCAGGGCAAGTGCTGGAGGGCGCCACCACGCAACCCAAAGGGCAGCGCAGAGAATCGTACCGGACCTCAGAACGATACTTGCACTGAGAAGGCCTGCTGTGCACACTCCCAGTGGTAATGTTTCTAGTTTTGAGTGGAATAGCGCCTGTTAGAGCAATATCATTGTGAATGAGTTGCTTAGCTAGCTGTATCAGAAAGCTGATGGTTTGCAATGTGTCCATTCATGCGACTGGTATTTTTCCGGTATGGCGACTTGCTCAAGGGTACCATGGCAGGGCCATGCCTGGGACATGAACCTACAAACTTGAAGTCCCTCCAGGTCTTTAACCCCTGTGCTCCCTGCTTCCCCTGCTGCTCGGACACAGAGTGACAGCAACGGGAGCTTATGTTTTGCATCACATGGCAGTAACAGAGCATCACCAACCCTGGAGGCATAGACAGTATGCTGAGTAATCCCGCTTTGCTGTGTACATTTGCAGAGTAGTCAGGACCAAGTGATTCCGTGTCTACTCTATGTTGTAATAGCCACGCGTGTTATTTCCTAAAAACAAAAAACAAAAGTGGGTTTAATCGCCTTGAAAATGGATGTCTCCACCCCTGCAATAAACTGACCACATCCATTAGGAAGATTAATGTCCCCCCATAATGATGTTAATCGGTTACACAATGATTGAAATTCCATTTCAGCATACAAATATCTCATGAATGCCTTATGAAGAAAATGTAACAAGATCAGAGATAGCTGTACCAAAAGACTAGGATGGCTGTAATCCCAGTAAAACAGGTATTGCAATGCATCAGAAAAACTGCGTTCAGATCTAGTGACACCAAGGGATAAATAACCATCTAAGATTGTGATCCAATGACTAATATGTTTATTTACTTATGTAACCATACAGTAGTTTCATAGGTAAATAGTATATAAACATATTGTTCCATAACATGTGTAAGTATATTAGACTCTATAGTAAGCATCTGGAGAGTTGGCGTAATGTAATTGTTATACTACGTTGCCTTCTTAAGGGGGCACAAAGTATTTTTGTAATCGTAATAACGATGTAATGTCTGTGTCTGGTGTAATGACTGTGTAATAACCATATAATAACGGTGCAATTACTGTATAATAATGTTGTAATGAGAGTATTGTAACTGTGTAATAATGATGTAATGACCGTGCATTTCTGCTGCCTACTTAGCCCTGGGCCATGAGAACACCTGGATCGGGCTGAATGATCGTACCGTGGAGGAGGATTTCCAGTGGACCGACAACATGGCCGTGGTACATCCTGTGAACTGAACCTGACGTCAGTGTGTGGTCAAACACAACTCACAAGCCATTTCTCATTGGATGAGACGGCTGGGGCTTGTACTTGCATGCACATTTGAAATGAAATGGTTTTTTCTAATCATAAGGAGAACTGACCGCCAGGGTACAGCAGTCTAACAGTGTTCATAGCATGATATCTGGCCAACGGTTGGCTTTCAAGCAGATGACTAATGCTCCACCCCTCCCTCTCTTGTTTTGCCCCTACAGCAATACGAAAACTGGCGGGAGAACCAGCCAGACAATTTCTTCGCGGGTGGCGAAGACTGCGTGGTGATGGTCACCCACGAGGACGGCAAATGGAATGACGTTCCCTGCAACTACAACCTCCCCTACATCTGCAAGAAAGGCACAGGTTAGGGTTAGGCCGAGGGTAGAGGGAATTCCGCGAGAGGTCTCGGAGCTTGAACCCGGAGCCGCACGTGCCGCTCTGAAGGTCTGCACTGTTTAGTCTCACAAGCTCGTACCCGGAACCGGGGCTGGAGTCAGAAAACCGCCATAAATTGAATGCGCGGGAAAACAGCGGGTCTTCGGTGTGGGCTTCAGACGGGGGTCCAGCCCTTGAAATGGTGATGGTCTGGTTCTCTCTGAAGACCGCCGCATCCTGGACCCGCAATGCTGCAGCCTGCTCCCTGGTGGGCTTATTAGAGTAGCTTTGTCTTGGCATTTGGAACAGCTCAGGGGTAGGGACGCTGCTTCACTGGTCTGGGTAGGAGGCCCTGTCTGGCCTGCTGCGGTGTTGCGTGAGCCTCTAGTTTGAACCCCAACCGGCTTCCTCATGGATCTTATTCCTATGGAACAAGTAAAACTTATTTTGCATATGGATTTTTGTACTTTAAACCAAAAGTAACTTTTATTATGCAATGTTCTTCCCTTATACCTGACCTTCATACCTGCATATAGGACAAATCTCTGCATTTGATTAAGAATTTCCTCTGGCCCATTCACCTTGAATCAGTAAAATTACAAATTTATTTTGATGAATGCGTTCCGGCCCGCCTCGTAACAGACTCTGTCTCCTGTTGGAAACTCTGAAGTGAGTCGCGTTGATGAGGGATGTTTGCCTTAATAAAGACATCTGCCTGTCAAGAAGCGCTTCAATTTCCTGAGCTCTAATGAGCCCCCACCCCAGACGTGGCTCTGAGGGGCTCACTACGACTCCCGCTCCAGAGTCAGCCCAGCTGCCGACCTTCCTCCCGAGACGTCTGTCTGGTAACCCGGGCGACACCACCCGTGTCACCGCTCCAAACCCTGTCCCCCGGGGTGACCGCTCCCCCCTCACCGTGCCCCACACTCCAAGATGTCAGTCAGCCCTGCTGGAGGTGGGCCTGATTGCTCATTTACATCAGTAAGAGGGGCTGATAGGTGGCCTGATTTCAGTTAGTGTGTGTGTGTGTGTGTGTGTGTGTGTGTGTGTGTGTGTGTGTGTGTGTGTGTGTGTGTGTGT
>JAOVYW010012836.1:0-37830 GCA_025775045.1 Hiodon tergisus | reverse complement strand
TTTAAGAGAAACAGGATTACTACAGTGAATGTTGATGAGATTTTGATAACAAACATTTCTGTATGTTAATGACTTTCCGAAGATGTATGTTATATCATTGTTTGAAAACATAAGGATTACACATTATGATTTTTTTCACCTTTTCGGAAACAAAAGTAATTTTTGTATTTGATTACACTTCGAAATTCATAGAACATTTTCTTTTTTAACTGTGTCTTGATAGAATTATTTAAAGCATGGTCGAAATAGATCTCAACATAACATTTAAGTGTTATTTAAATCATGTCAGACACAACACGTTATATTTTATTACATTTAATACGACTTTTCATCCAATTGGCAGAGTATCCACTTAAAAACTTGAAAGTAAAGCCTCCAGTCTGGATCAGTAAAAACAATGTGTTGAATTGCTTTTCTTCCTATGATTATCAGAAGCAGAGCACACTGATATTTCATGGTATTAATTGGTGTCATGGTAAGAAGGCAACACATCCACATTAATTTCCGAGCATGACCACCTCGAGCTTCTGGTTGTACCACCTCCTAAAGCAGTTCTCCGCTCTAGCAATAAATTCAGCACCAGTGTTCTAAAATTGTTTATGCAGTAACCCTGCACTCTGTCCTCCCTGGAGGCTTCTAATTTTTTGGAAGTAATTGCTAATGACATGCCCAAAGTTCTTTAACTAGGCGACGGGCTCACTGCAAAGGTTCGGAAACCTCCGGCTTGCAGAAATTTTAGTGCAGAACTCATCCCCTGAAGATTATTGCCTAGCTGCATCACTGAAGCAGGGGCTGCTGAGCTGTCAGTGAGGTGGTTAAAAGGAAAATTACCTTCCAGTGTTATTCACTTGTGTCTCTGTCTCATACTTCTACCTGAAATGTGAACTAAATATAACTAAACTATATATATATATATATATATATATATATATGGTACTGTTTATGTTTGGCTAAAAAAACTTGGGTCAATATAATTCATATCATTCCATATCTGTGATAAAATATTTTAATGGCAGTTTGACAGAGCTGATAGGAAAGTTGATATGTGACATTACATTGAGGTTATGCAAATGAAAAACATAGCAATAGTTTTCTCCACATTTTATTGGAAACAGATGTGATTAACCAATAATAACAGCATGATTTGAGTACAACGGCACATGCGCTGCTGTGAAATGTCTAATGGAGGTCAGAAAATTATTTGCAATAGGCTTAAATTACACAGGTAATGTAGTCAAATCCACCAACAATTACTTTTATTTTTTTGGCCAAGTGAACTGCAGACATGCTACGATAACAATGATATACCATTAAATTCAGTTTTTCAAAATTAAAACTGATTTTAAAAACTTATTTTAAAAAAATTATTAAAAGTAATTTATTCTGTTCACATAGCTATTCAAAATAACTATGCAAGATGGAATGAGATTTCAATAGTGCTAATATTCTTTCAGTATACATTTTTTATTCATTGAGATTCCACTAGCCTATACCATACTCATTTTAATTTGGATGTATGGTCACCGAATCAGCAAGTTCACAAAATCAGCGACTGAAAGTGTGAATGTAACCTGATGGCTGCTGCTCAGTCAGTTCTTTGTAAATTAGTGCAATTTAAACTTGAAACATTGATCTGGCATGGATGTGTCTGTCAGGTGTCTTTTCCCTCACCCTTATCTTTCATCCTTAAGTTATGTTGGATCCTTGAGCAAGGTACTTAACCTGAATTGCTTCATTAAAAATCCATCTGTACAAGTAGATGAATGTAGAAATTGTAAGCTGTGTAAGTCACTTTGGATAGAAGCATCTGTTAAGCAGCTAAATTGTAAAACAGTATCGTTCTGCATACTTTGCTTTAATTAGGAGGGCAACCTACTGCTCTTAATCATAGATTTTCCAATTAAGATAAGGATTTTCAGTGAAATCCATTGATTTTAATTCTGGGTCGTCTTTTATTGCTGGGTCTTTGCAAGATGATCTCTCAAATGGTTTCCACGATTATTATGGGCCAAAAAATAAATTCATATGGTTTTATTTTTTATAAATAATTTGGAAAATAGATTTTCCATTTGCAGACCATTGGCAGTAGCAAGCGAAATCTTCAAGCATGCCTTGAGATTTAACTAGCTACTGCCAATAACTTAACCATAGTAAATTACAGTAGAAAATGCCAAAAATTCTGGTGTTGCATACGGAGCTGTGTGTTCTATGGTCCCACTATTCAAACACAGTCACTCATTTAACCAGCTAGATGCGTTTCCATTTCTACATATATAAGACCAAGAACAAAAACAAATCAATGTAGTGATTGATGACAGCGTTTTATATATAGGCAGTGTAAACAATTATGATTGCACCATTGATTGCATTGCCCAAGGACAGTGAAGCAATGTCTATTGCAAATGGCTGATCCAATGACAAAATTAATTGGGACGTAAAATGTCCATATTGTTTCTGTTTTCTAGAAATCGACAAAGGAGGATGCGGAGACCCTGGTATCCCAGCCTACGGAAAGCGGACAGGAGCCAGTTTTTTACACGGAGACGTACTGACTTTTGAGTGTCAGGCTGCGTTTGAGTTGGTCGGAGAAAGGACAATTTCATGCCAGCAGAATAACCAGTGGTCTGGAAACAAACCCAGCTGCGTCTGTAAGACTCGTTTCAAAACAGAATGATTTAATCAAAATGTCTCTACCATTAAGAGCGGACAGATTACAGCTCTTGCCATGTGCGTAGGCAGGGGCTGCGAAGTTACTTTACTTCTAACTCACTCATCTGTCATTCAGGTTAATAATTTATACTGTGGAAATTTAGTTGAGTGTGTGATTTGGGTAAGGTAAAGTTTTTTGCAATTGGAGATCATGGATTGGCTATTGTTTTTGAAAGTATTGTAACTGAGGCTTCAAGGCACTTTTTTAGATGATGTAACATTATTCTATGTTTTAAAGCTTCAAACCTTCGGTTTTTGATCACACAGCTGTAATAGTATTCCATTCCTCCAGTGTTAGGAGTAAATTTAATCTGGCTTTGCCTTGCCTGGCTGTTCACCTGGGGTCAATTTGCTAATCATCAGGGTTCCAGTTCCTCCTGCCTGTAACTCTCTCTTTAGATGGTTTGTTTGAACAAGGGGGCTGTTCATGAGAAGAAAAGTTTTCACAGAGAGAAATACATTTCTGAATAACACAAAAAAGCAATATCTGTCTCTCCAAATCGTGCTTCAAGAGTGTTGACTATGTCTTCTGTCCATTTCTTTTTTATTTTACACAGTTTCCTGCTTCTTTAATTTCACTGCGCCATCGGGAATCATCCTTTCCCCCAACTACCCTGATGAGTACGGGAACAACATGAATTGCGTGTGGCTTATTATTGCGGACCCGGGCAGCCGGATTCATCTAATCTTCAGCGACTTTGATGTGGAGCCCCAATTCGACTACCTCACGGTGAAGGATGATGGGATGTCGGAGCCCACAACCTTTGGGACCTTCTCTGGCAAGGACGTCCCCTCCCAGATTGCCAGCAATGGGCACATTATGCGTCTGGAGTTTCAGTCCGACCATTCCAACACAGGAAGAGGATTTAACATAACATACACAAGTAAAAAACCACTATCCTTGGTGTTTAAACTTGCAAAGATGTGGAGAAGTGTATTACTGTCAGAGAAACTTATAAATCTGTTTATGAAGAATTTTAACATTTGTTGACAAAAGGCTATTATACATTAATATAAAGAACTGTATAATTTTATATTAAAGTATCTTTTCTTAGTATGCCGTACGGCTACAAAAAAAAATAAATTAAAAAATAAATTAAAATAAATTTACATAATTTTTGTACAGGAAAACTATTACTTGCAATTCATTTAAATTTTTCTGTCATCCAAATGTTTCACCAATACTCTACATTATATTACCATCACATTACAAAGTTAAAAAAGATAAATAATTTGTCACAGCTTAAATGCTAAATGCAAAAAATTAGAATGAAGCGTAACTGGTATTTCTGTAATTGTTCCAGATTTTATTTAATCGGTTTG
Organism: Hiodon tergisus; assembly: GCA_025775045.1. Taxonomy (NCBI): domain Eukaryota; kingdom Metazoa; phylum Chordata; class Actinopteri; order Hiodontiformes; family Hiodontidae; genus Hiodon; species Hiodon tergisus. The sequence continues at coordinate 33,798 of JAOVYW010012836.1, read as the reverse complement.
GTATGAACGAGTATTATTTCCCCAGCTATTAAAATAATCTTGCCCTCATACAGGAAGTACAATTACTGCTCCTTCGATAAAACGCATTGTTAATCAACAAATTATGTTTGACAAATTACCTTCTTAGATTTAAATATAAAAATAAAAGACCCTGGGAGAATGTTTACAGCTTTAATAATTTAATAATTAATTAAAGCTAACATTCACCTCCCTATGTAGCTGCCTTTAATTTTGCTCTTTTTTAAATCTTGGAACATAAAATGCGAAAATGAAAAGGCTAAGGCAATTTCGCCGCCTAAAGATACATGTCACAGCTGTGTTTTATTTATTTATTTGTGTATTTATTTATTTATTTATTTCCTCCTGTAGATAAATAGAAGACCATAAAATGGAAAACGGGGTCCTTTGCCATCCTCAGAGTAGACATAGATACAATTTTCAAACTGATCCGTGTGTGCCGGATGCTAATGGAATTACGCTCGAGCTATAGTGAGCTGAAATTAGGTCTGAGTATTGCCGTCTCCAGTTCTGGTTGGTTATCTCTAGGGCACACTCTCTGCGCCTTTCCCCCCCAAACCACAGAATGAACGGAGACATGTTTCTGTTCTTAAACCTCTGAGTTCTTTTGAAAAGAGTTGCCGAGACAGGATTCTGCAACCAACAGGCTGATAGTGCAGGGGAAGGTTAATGAAATGGAGTTGGCTCTGGTTACAGTTTGTGTGTGTGTGTAAAAATATGTGTGTAAAATATATAGTAGGAAACTTCTTGGAAGTTTTCAACCATGGTGTCAGCCATGTGTGCGTGTATATATATAAGTATATATCCTTGCTTTTAGTTTGAAATAAGGTCAACGGTCTTACTTATTTTTTTGCATAATTTTTTCAGCCTTTGGTCAGAATGAATGCCATGATCCCGGAATCCCTATCAATGGGCAACGGTTCGGTGATCACTTCCTTCTGGGAAGCTCTGTGTCGTTCACCTGCGATGAGGGTTTCATCAAAACTCATGGTTCTGAGGCCATCACCTGTGTGATCCACGATGGCAACGTGGTTTGGAATGCTGCTGTCCCGCGCTGTGAAGGTAATGTGAAGGCCGTGCACCATGTGCGTTTGGTCACTAAATGGCAACCACTGTCAAGAAAATCAAACCATAAAAACTGTAATGGAGATTATGCATTAAGGCCTGTGCCCTTTCAGAACAAACAAAAAGATATTGTACATCCGCCGGAAATAAATAAGAAAAACATTATTATTGACATTAATGATCTGGAAAATTTCTGCAAAATATGTTTCAATTAAATGTGCCCCACAAATATGCCTGTGTATCATTTATCCCCTTTAGTAATATGCATGCCGGAGAAAGATAAAAGTACTTCATGATTTAAAATCATAAAGCATGACAATATTATTGCCATTTTTTTTTTTTTTTTTTTGCTTTTTTTGGATACTGCATTGAAGTAGAGTGATTATAATTGCCATTATTATATGTCTGCATCTTAGACATTTTAATTTCCTCTCCTTATTGTGAAGAGTCACAAAGGCTTATTCAGTCGGGATCTCATTAAAACAATAATCTTTGGACTGTAAATTAAAACTATTGTTGAAAGATAAGTCTAATCCCATCTTGTACTGTAGTATATGCTAAATGCACAGTGTAATAGGGGCAATTTGGTGTAAATCTAAAAGAGAACTGGGTGAAAGCAATACGTATTATGTTCTGTCTGACAGTGTATTTGGTGTTAAGGACATGTGTCGAGGACGTTTAAAGATCTACTGATACAGTTCCTTCTTTTACTTCTCTTTCTCCCCAAGCTCCTTGTGGAGGATATTTAACAGCTCCAACGGGAATTTTGCTATCCCCGGGCTGGCCAGGATACTACAAAGACTCCCTGAACTGTGAATGGGTCATTGAAGCAGGAAAGGACCATGCCATAAAGATATCCTTTGACAGGTATGTCTACAGTATTAAAAATGTTTCAGCATGGCATGCCCTCCATTTTATTTATTTCTTCTTGTCCTGTGACTTTCCCTAAGCCACTTTGTAAAAATAATTTTAATAGAAATTCTCATTAATATTTGCCCCAATGTAGCTGGGTTTGTTACAAACGAAATCACTGCTGACAGTGACATCACTTCCTAGGTTTGGAGACAAGAGAATCATTCCTAGAGCTAAAGACTTAGGTCTTGTCGCTCTTGTATGTACGGATATTGTGTTGAGTTTGATTCCCAGCTATGGTGGTACAACTTGTGTGTTAAAAATCCAGGGGTCAGGGGTTGACCAGGACTGTAATACTGAATACTGAAAGAATTTGTGTACAGCTTTCATGGACTTGGTCTATCTCTGATGCCAATGGTTAACCTAGCCTAATCCTGAACATTTTAAATATATTTATATTTTCTTTTTTACCTTTTCTATGTAGATTCCAGACAGAGGTTAATTATGACACTTTGGAGATTCGGGATGGCCCAGCCAACTCCTCTCCTTTGATTGGGGAATACCACGGAACACAGGCACCCCATTTTGTCATTAGCACTAGTAATTACATATACCTGCTCTTCACCACAGACAACAGCCGTTCCAGCGTGGGCTTCCAGATCCGTTACGAGAGTGAGTTCAACCTTGATTTTGTGTCCAGGATCTTGGTGCAAATTTGAAAATCCAAGGATATTATATCCACAGAGCACAACTCACAACTGCATAGCAACATTGTTAATTATGCATCGATACATACACGCACACGCACACACAGTCCTGATTTAATGAGAGCCGATTTGTTTTAATACACAATACATAAAATACAGAACATTAGTAAGTAGCGCCAATGGTAAGGCCAATGACTGGAGGCAGTAGTTTACAATTGTTTAGCTTGAGGGAAGGGTTATTCTGTAAAATAATAATCCTTTTCATTTTCAAAATGATTAAATTAAATGCTCACACTGACAGCTTAAGGACGTTGTATAATTTCAGATATGGTTTGATTAAAATGTAATGCCATGTTGATTTTATTGTTTAATGCTTACTATATGGTGGGTTTTCTTTTATATTCCACTGATATTTGATACATGTATTCATCTTATAAACTCATCTTCTATACTGAAGATTGCACTATGACTATTTCTAATAAATATAATTATATATAATCTAAAGAAAGATATTTTCCTTTAAAAAAGGAATGCCTACTAATTTTACGTTTCACGGGGTAAAATTTCACCTATATAAGATAAACACATACAAATAATCCAGCAGAATGTGTAGCCTTCATGAACATGACAGAAACATGTATAAATGCATATGTAAACATTCGTGTGTAATTTACACGATACAAACCACCTGCATTGTATTGCCATGCCAGTTTGAGTCCTTGTAACCGTTCTGATTACATCTTTGACATCTGACTTGTTTCTGACAAAGTTGTTACTAATCCTCTTGGAAAAACTCCTTGAAGAAAAGCTAACCACAGTTATACCAATGTTTTTTTGACATCTCCAGCCTCAAAGCATTCATTTTTTGGCCTTTAAAATCTTGCTTTCTGGAGTATGTAAGCGCATTTGTCAGTGTGAGGGCAGAACAATCCAACAAAGTGAGTAGCTGTATGATGGCCATACGATGGTTTATGTGTAAACCATCTGCCACACTATTGTCTGCCACACTTACTCATAAACACATTTACTATTTAAGTAAAATCATTATCAAGGCATACAACACAAGTTTTACACACCTATAAATGATAAAGAGAAGTTTAGAGTGCGTGCTTCTCTGGCATTCAGTTCAATCTTAGATTACCAGATGCCAGAAAAGATCCTCCGTAAAACGTGGATACTGTTGTGTAGACGTTGTGCAGTGCTGGTCAACATGTTTAATCAGAGCCGGGCGGTCCTATACGCTCACAACGCAAGTTGCGCAGGGCCCTGCAAATTACGCAAGGGCCCCGCCTCTCCTTGCAAATGGTTTACATTGAGGTCAGGACCGGTTATGAATAATGACACATTAATGTTGCATATTATATATGTTGATGTGCAATAGCTGAAATTTTTACCTATTTAAGTCATGTTTATGTTTCTCACCATGACAATACCGTTTCAATGCCAACAGACAAATTTTGGACATGAATATAGATATATAGATCAATCAATTGGCAAACTACATGCAACAATACATTCTTCATGTCATACAACTCAAAAACCCAACTAATTCACTACAAGGTCCTAAACAGAGTACACACCACCACTCACAAAATGTACCATATGGGCTTCACAGAGAGCAACACCTGCACACACTGTCCCACCGTAATAGACAACCACTTCCATGCATTCTGGCTTTGCACAGCAGTTGAGCAGTTTTGGTCGAGGGTCATGGGAAAGCTGTCCGAGATCCTCAACCTCAGCATCCCCCTCTCGCCCTCCATCTCTCTTCTCTTATCACTAACAATCCCACACCATCTCCAAACGTTCATCTTAATTGCATTAACTGTGGCCAAGAAAAGCATATTACTCAACTGGAAAGACAGAACAAAATTATCAATAAGCCACTGGCTCAATCTTTTAACAGACCACGCAAACCTAGAAAAAGCTCACATCAACCCTAAAGGACAATCTGACCCCATTTCATAACACCTGGTCTCCCTTCCTGCAGTTCATCCCGAGCTCTATACCCACTCAGATCTCCCCGACCCCAATATGCAAATACCCACAATATACTTGCTCAACACCTGTTTAAAAAAAAAAAAAAAATTTTTTTTTGTTTTATTCTGTTGTTTGTTTAATTGCATCTTAATGTCTTTGCGCTTCTGTTGATGTTCTGTAAATATATTAAAAAATTAAAAAATGGAAAAAATAAGTCATGTTTATGACTTTATGCATGACGTTTTAATGCCATAAGACACAAGGGGGTGTGTGTTATTGTGATTATTGGTGCCACCATGATGCTTCTAAGTCATAGCGTAAAGAAAGGCTGTATCAATCATCACAAGAACACATGCCTTGAGTGGCTCTTATTGCTTTCATAAAACTGATTCATGAGTTGTTTTTTTTGCATTTACGTCACAGGTAATGCAAGAGACATATTTAAACATATAACTTAAATTTATGTTTATACAGTAAATATGTTGCTCAGTCAAATTTATCATTGGGTGCACCTGTTCGTCTCAAATGGCTTTGTATTCCTTGGTCATAATTCTAATATGCAAGGATCAGTAATAAATCTGACCCTTCCAGGCATATGGAAAAGAGTAAAAGGAATTATATCAAACATTTTGTGAACATACATCTAAAAATGCAGAATAAGGGATGTATCGTGTATTTTTTGTCTCCAAAAGGCATTATGATGGAAACTGATTCCTGCTTGGATCCAGGGATTCCAGTCAATGGGAAACGGCATGGCAACATCTTTGCCATTGGGTCCAGAGTGACATTCAGCTGTGACCATGGCTACACACTGAGTGACGAGGAGCCCATTGTGTGTGAGAGGAACCATCAGTGGAGCCATGCGTTGCCCAGCTGTGATGGTAAGTGTCGATAGACTCAGTGATCTCAGCTTTTAATAAAGGCAAGCCCGTCTCATTCTCCCAAAGATGGTGTACATTAACTTTGGCTAAATTAAGACATCATCTGGACATATAAGCACCGATAACTTCAGTAGCAAACGGGAGAAATATCAGTTGAATAAAAATTGTTTGTTTTATTTTAATTTTCTGAAAAATGAACCAGAAACAAGCCGTTTATTTGCTAGCGAATGCTGTTGATTACAATGTGGGGAATTGAAATCTCCTCCACCACAGTCTTCTGATTGTTTACAATTTGTCATCTGCAGCCTCTACTTTAGCGCCTTTTAATTTAAACTAATGCCTTTTCCTTACCCTTCAACTTCAGTATAGACACTAGTTCCAAAATTGTTGTAAAAGTATTTTATTCAATTTAATTGAGCAAACATTCTGCATTTCTTCTGCATTTTGTTTTCTCTTTTATTTACTCTGCCACCTTTTTAAATTGCTTATAGTTCTGTACTTGATACATTTTATTATATGCACAAAAAAAAAAAAACATGTTAGAAGCAGTACTTTTTACATTTCTGAACAAATATTAACGATAAATAGATACAACAAGAATGTACCAAATGTCCTATAGTTTAGGGAAAATGGACGCCAACCAATACAGAACTTAATGTCTTAATTTTGAAAAGAAATGCTATTTGTATTGTACCCATTGTGTTAGAGATGTATAGGTCTATTTTTCGTCAGTACGTGACATGCCTACGTGAGTTTTCTTCCTTTGACAATGCAAAATGACACCAAACAAGCCAATCTGCCCACAAGCAGCGCTTTGGAAAAGGTGACCAAGGCACTCAGGGGAAGAAACCACACCCGCTGTGTTCCGTCAACAGCAGAGGAGAGCTGTGCCCCAACATTGTGGAGTGGCTGGTTCACTAGAGAAAGTGAAAAAAATATTTATATACATTCAGATATGATTTTTGATTTTGGGATCAAAGTGGATTTACGGAATGCATGTCATTTAGATTTAAAATCTCCTATTAGATTCAGATTACGTAATATGGATCTAACCGCCTGCGCTCTAGCAAAGCAAAAAAAGCATTTAAGAAGTTGTCAAAAGAGACATCTAGCCAATACTGAACGTTGATTGCAAGAAATGGGTTGTTTTTATTTTTTAAACACATCGCTGCAAAGCAAGTCTTTCACATCGAATGTATTAAAGAACTTAATGCATTTTCATTTAAATTATTATTACTTTCAATTTATTAGGTAACCAATCATCATGAATGGTAATATGCCAAAGACACAGACCTCTTGTCCTCACAAATTATTATAGGGCTCATATGCTTATAAATGGTTTGCCTCTCAAACCAGCCCCACCAAGTGGTCAACACTTTGCAGCCCATCCCATTGGAATCTATTACAGCTTATCTTTCTGCACGGTGCCCTGCTCTTCTCCCTTAACAACAAGTTGCTAGGTGCTTTAATTTCCTCTCTGTAGTTTCCAATATCACGTTTAGGCTAATAATAGACCAAGATGTCATGTTTTTTTTTTGGGTGGGGTTATTTTTTTATCTGCAGCTTTATTTGGATCTGCAAGATAACAGAAAATGTATAAAACCGAAATTTGTTTCACCAGCCTGGATTCCGAGAACAAGCTGTGAATTCCGAGAAAAAAAACATAAAAGAAAAAAAAAAACTACTTGCTGTTATTACACTTTCCACTCAAATGACAGTCTGCACTGAAAGTCTGCTCTGACTTGTAGACGGGAGACAATGAGAAAATGGCTTCAGGTGGGCTGGTGAGCAAGCTGAGGTGATTTACTGTGCCGAGATGGGAAGCAGTTTAACGCACAGTTATCATCAGCTTGCAACATCGCCCGCCCCACACGCACACTAGCTTAAAAATGAATTTGTACTACGGATACATTTTTACAACATATTACCCATCAGATCAAAGACATATCTGTATTTTTATTTATTTTCAAAAGCTGGTTATACAAATCAGTAACAGGTTGCCTGAGCCTAACCCATCAGACACAAGACAAGTAGAACTTGCAGACTCTAATCCAAATAATGTCGTCGGTTCAAACAATTAAGAGCAGTGGTGAAGTGAAAACCTGAAAACACAGTCTCCCTCAAAGACCAGGATTACTCAGCCACATTCATCAAGTCTACAGCATCTCACCAAAACATCTAAGGAAAGGCTTTGATCCTAAATATCATTTGGTAGTTTCCAGCAGAGTTAGTGTAGCTTTAATTCATTAAATTCATAACTTCAATTATCAATTTTTTCGCATTCATATAGACACAGAGTAAACCTGTATAGAAAAGACATTTTGATCTATGAAGTTCATATAAATGATAATTTTCAACAAAAAGATATTTAATTCATTTAAAAGTGTACTGTGAACACATAGTAATAACAAAATTACTATAGATCTGTATGTAGGAACTTGGCGTTAGATAAGAAACAAGAGATCTAAAGTGTAATCCGGAGAAAAGACCATTCAGTACTCACATGCCACAGGCTATGTTAGGCTGGTTTTTCTCTCTACCTCTCAGTTAGCATTCAGTTTACACCTGGAAACACCAGGTGAGATCATTTATAATCTAAATAATAACTCCAATTAACCAATTTAGTGGTGAGGTAGGGCAAAAGCCAGTAGACCCTGCAGCCTGTGGTGACTGCAGTTTGAGAACCCTGGAGTTATGTATAATTAATTGGAATAATTTCCTTGTTAGTTAGTTAAATTATATAAATCCATCCCTCTGGCCCACATTAGTAAATGTTTAAAGATATACACACATAATGGTAACATAGTTTTCACTTTTTTTTTTGGTGATATACACAGATTCTTACTAACAGTGAATTCTACATAAAAGAAAAATAATAATCCTAGTAAATGCATACTTATGATATTTTCTTCAGATTCCTGTCCAGTAACTGATTATGGCAAATATGTGGTATATTACTCTAAAGCATAATGTTATTATGTTTTAAGTCTTGAGTTTTTTTTTATTTTGTTCTGATGTTGTTTCTGTAAGAACCCTGCAGTCTCTAGAGAAAAAGCCCATTAGCCTTTTGATAGCTTAGAGTAGAGGTTCCCAACCCCTGGGTCACAACCAAAATTAAGGCCACAAGGACGTTTTTAGGGTCGTGGATGAATGCCTTGAAGAAATGTATGCATGACAGAACCTCCCAACATCATCGACTATCCCCTGTCAACAAAGATCCGTCTTCGCCGAACCACTGCGGAAAACCTTATCGCCTCACACTTTTCACCACCCTCAAAATTATTTTAATCATGCATGACTTTGTTTTTCTAAAAAGTTAAAAAAACATCAGTGTCCCACTATCTTCAGGATAAGACAATGTGTGGTCTAATGTTCAGAATGCGAACAATGAGGCCTTGGAAAAAAAACCCAATTTTGTTGCATCTCAATGTTGAGATTATTCTAAACCTTTACAGAAATTTTGATCATTATATTGTTTAGATTTCAGACGTCTCCTCTTTTCCACCTTGGTGAGAACATCTATCATTATGAGCGTGACCACTTTTAGACAGTATCAAAATGGTCCTGAGCAGCCTGTAATCATAACACTATAAATAAAAACTTCCAATCCCACTGTTTATTATAGCACCATGTGCAACACTCCTGTCAAGGACAGTCGAGGTTTAGTCACATTTCATTATATTTATCAGGAATATTCTTGGACTCCTGTAATTTGAATTTGTATTTAAAACCTTGACTGTATAAACCTAAATGTTTCTATTTCCTTTAACCTCTCAGAGTCTTACAGTTGATTTGGTTACCAATTATTTTTTTTAAATTGCTGGACTCTTTGTCTTTTCATTAATTTGGCCTTATTTTAAACCCAAAGCCCTAACTCTGTGAATATACTAACACAGTCTATAACAAATAAATGAAAAAGTCAAACTTTTTTTTGAACAATTTGAAAAGATTCTCTACACCAGGGATATTGTATGAAAGCTCTGACCTAGATTTTCATAGCAAACCCGCCTGGACCTTATTTTAATGCTGTAATTTCTTTGAGCGATTTTCAACACAATTAGCATATTGATCAAATTGCCAGCAAGGCGTTGCATGCTCAGAAATAATTTTCCTGTTGAAAAAAAAATATATATTATTCTTTTCATAACAATATATTTCCTAAACAGAAAGTAGGATGTACAGTGGAGTGCATGAATACATTACACACAGAAGAAGCCTCAAGATCTGTAGATTATCAGGTGTCTTAGTAGAAAAAGTAGAAAAGCTGACTAACAGGTTTCCAGACTAAATAAGTTTGTTTTTTTAATACTAAATAGTTTATTTCCTTCTTTTTTCCCTGCGTAGCTTTGTGTGGTGGTTACATCTACGGGAAAACGGGCACTGTTTTATCGCCCGGATTTCCCGATTTCTACCCGAATTCTCTGAACTGCACTTGGACAATTGAAGTGTCTCATGGAAAAGGTAAGCGACTTCTAAAATGCCTAAAGGGGAAAAAAACAAAACAACTTACAATAACAATCGTTTACATGTTCAACTCCCTATTCAAATGATACAATGGCCTTTTTATCATTGGCTAATCTTCAGAGTAATTGTGGCATTATGTTATATTTGTTTCTCCTGTTTGTTTGAAACTCCGTAGCAGGGTTGCTGTTTAATGTTGGGAGGGGGGCTACAAAGTTTGAATCGCCGTCCACATACTCTTGACCTCTGTTGGAACTCTCCAGGGGTGCAGCTGCTCTTTCACACGTTCCACTTGGAGGACTCCCATGACTACCTGCTGATCGCGGAGGACGGCAGCTTCACAGAGCCGGTGGCCCGGCTCACGGGGTCAGTCCTGCCGCCCTCCATTAAAGCAGGCCTCTTCGGGAACTTCAGTGCTCAGATGCGCTTCATATCGGACTTCTCCATGTCGTACGAAGGCTTCAACATCACCTTCTCAGGTGGGAGGGCTTTTCTGATGCTCCTGTCGTGTTTCTGTGTTTCACGGCCAGCTACATTTGGGGTATCTTTGCCTGTCTTTCAAACTCGCCTTCCATCAAGCCAGGGGGATGTCCGACAGCTGCTCACAGCATATGCGCGTGTTAGATGTGGAATTTTATCACAAACTGAGCTGTACTACATAAAATGTTAAACATAAAACTGCTATTCAAACTTCACGGTACAATGTATTCGTACTCTCATATTCAGATGAATAACAATATTCAGAAATGATTGAACATTCTTTTCTTTTAAGAACAACCTGGAGTTGGACGCTTTTAATGCTCATTATAAATCCTTAGTGCATTATGCTGGGGATTATATTATATTTCAATGTTGGTATTGTGGCAATGTAAATTTAGCCATTAACTTCAGATGGTGTGAGTCATCTTGTACATTTCTCCAGATTTAACTAACCAAAGTGTTGTACAGACATAAAGAGACTCTTTTTTTCTATACACTGTCTGTAAGCTGCATGGTTTCCTGTGGTGTTAGTCTTTCAGTCCATACAAGCAGAAAATATTCCGTGTACTCCAATTAGCAGCATTGTATTTTGTATTGTGCTTACAATAAACAGATCATCATCAGCTAAGCGCAGACTTCAAATGAAAACAAAACTCTTCCCCACTCCTTTTTACGCTTCTCCACAGAGTACAACCTAGAGCCCTGCGAGGATCCAGGAGTGCCTGCCTACAGCCGGCGGGTTGGCTTTCAGTTTGGGGTTGGGGACTCCCTGATGTTCTCCTGCTTCCCAGGGTATCGGCTGGAGGGTGACAATAAGATCACCTGCTTAGGTGGAGGTCGTCGGGTCTGGAGTGCAGTCCTGCCAAGGTGTGTGGGTAGGTGGTCACATGCTTTCATTTCATTCATGTGAACTTGGACTGTGCGAACATCAGAGAGCAAGAAAAGGAAGGGTATTTCTATTAACCCACTAAGTTGTCACCGGTTTTAGCGGTATGTTCAAATTGCCTATTGCCGTTTTTGATTTTCATTTTCTCAGCCATCAAGTTGATCTTACCTGGTGATCCATGATTAATTACCATTTAGTCTAAAAATTACTAGATTTCTGAGGCAGCGGGAGTGGTTGGATTTTAGAAATATATATATATTTTTGGGCCGGGAAAATAGTATCTATGATCATTTATTTTAGGAACAAAAGCAGAAATTGTGGTTTTCACACACACACACACACACACACACACACACACACACACACACACACACACACACACACACACACACACACACATACATATATATATATATATATACATACATATATATATATATATCAATCATGTACTCCCAAATAATATTTTTTACAGCGCTTACAACAGATGCAAGGGAATTGGATTTGTCATTGATTGTCCACTTCTGTTAAATTTGCGACAGTTTGTTTGTCATGGTGATATACATATAAATCAATAATTGGCAATGTTCAAGAAATTTCCTCCCCTCTCATAACCACAAGTTTCCCAGAGGACCCTTTCAGCTAAATTATAGAGGCTCACTTGGCTAGTAAACACAAGGAAATCAGACACGCATATTTCACTACTGTGATAGGTTGATTTACCCCTTGTGTCACGGTATTGAAAATATTATAATACATAATTTGTATGCATAATGTACTCAACACAGCAACTAAATTTCCTTTCTATGTAAATTTTATTTGTTTTCAGCAATAAATATTATGTTGGCAATAATACAAACAAGTTTTAAGTTTCAAACATATCTGTTTTTGATGCAAAATGAATTGTGGAATGAACTTAATCTATAAATTCACGCTTACGTTTAAATAACAGGAGAATAACACATTATGGGTCAAATCTGCTAACCAATTAGTAAAGCCATACCCTGAATTGTCTCTGATGCTCCTGGATTTTATATGTATTGGTATACAAGCCATTTAATGCATGTTTATTCATTTAAACATTGTTCAAAGTAATCAGATACTACAGAAGTCGGTAGGCTGTGAATTTTAAGCAGTCATTGGTACACTTGTCACAGTTGGCGAATCTTTTCTTCACCATTTTGTTTTAAATAAATTGCTCTAGGTGTCAAAAAAACACAGCAAAATAGATGATAACAAGATCAGCAACATTTCATCCTGGGAATACGAGACTGGAGATTAGCCTCATAATGATGGTTTCAAATCCTCCTAGCACTATACCCCAACCCAGGCAATGGGCACCTGCGCTGGCTAGTTGAAGCGTGGCCAAGCCGATTTTCATGGTGCGTCATGGCAAAGCCAGTGCTAACAAAACTGTTAAAACAGTTGGCTTTAACTAGTAACCCGGATATCGGTGTGGTTATATGGTAAACAATCACAACCACGTTCCCGCCAGCCCTTCAGTGCACTGCAGGTGTAGACAGAGTAGACGGAGGCACTGTTCACCCTAGTCCTGTTCATAAATACTTTTCTTAGACTCATTATTTTTATATTTGATTGGGACCAAATACAATAACAAACATTAATGACTGAACACGCGATACCTTGTACATTCATTTAATACAAAGCTAATTTGCATCAATAGTCCCAAAAATGAAACCAAACATAGGGTGATAACAGTAAAATATAATTTGAAGACATCAGAAATTGTTTATTGGTAGTTATATGTTGTCATAGGTTTTGTGTTGAGAATTAGAGAAGAAAAGCACATATAATATAGATAACTCGTGAGAGTACAGATGTGAGACGTGTGACGGCAAGAACATGACTTTCACAAAAGTGCTGTCAAAATGGCTCCGTTTTACCTGAGGGGTCTGAAACAGTGGGGACGCAGGCGCTAAACTGAGGCCAGTAAAGCCCGAAATAGCACTGCTCTGAAAGCTCAACAGTGTGCCCCCACAACACCCCACACCATGAGACGATTTCTTGTACTGCTTCAAATGACTGTTGTCGCCAATAGCGCTAAGCAATACACCTGGACAAAAACATTTGAATCCACCTGCACTAATGATTGCATCATGGAAATATAGAGCCCTAAGTATATTAAATTAGCAGCTATAGATAATGTTAAATTATGTATGAATAATAATAATAATAATTATTATCATTATAATTATAATTATAATAATAATAATGGTACAATAGTATTCATGTTTTAATTTAATAAATGTACATAATCCCTGATTATGTTTGTCTATTATAAAAAATAGACAATGCTGCTCAAATATAACATGTCTAAAACAACCCATGAAATAAGCGTTAAAGTCATTTAAAAAAAGCTTGAAAATGTTTATTCAGTGAGATATGAAGTAAAATAAATATGCGTTTTACATCAACTCGCATACTCAACCTCAAGGTCCTGAGGCAACATCTGTTGATGTACCTGAGGCGCAAGGTTGGAATATCAAACAGAAGCACATCAGATTCCTGTGCAGCCCCCTGCTTTTGTGACCAGGACATGCCTAATGCATAAATCTCTTCATTAATTAATATTCCTTTCAAGTTGTTTTGTTGTGGCCATTCATCAAAATTCCAATGATTCATATTCTGCCCGAAATAAAACCTGATTTGCTCATGACCGGGAGAAATAAGAGCAGCTGCTGAGGTATTGGGATAAACCTGCTCAATATTTCACACAAACTCCATTCTTGGCACTGAACGCTGACTTTATCGATCTCTCTTTAGTTTTCACGAAGGCAGAAGTTTTTATTCTTTCGGGCTCTGCTTGTATCACTCGGCTCGCAAGCTGCGAGGCTGTGTCTGACGATCATTTAAAGATGAGTTGTTGGTTTGTTTTTTTGTTTTTGCTTTTACACTTGAATAGCTCTGAAATGTGTTAATATCCAATACTCTCTCCCTGCCTAGCTGAATGCGGAGCCTCGTCTGTTGGGACTGAGGGAATCCTCTTGTCTCCAAATTATCCGGCCAACTATGACAACAACCACGAGTGCATTTACCGCATTGAGACCGAGAGGGGAAAGGGCATCCGGATCACGGCCACGTCCTTCCAGCTCAACGAAGGGGACCACCTTAAGGTATGTCCTGTCTGTCCCTTCCAAATCCAGGTCACACATGTATGTGCCTTGAACTGAATCAAAAGTAAACTGAGTCAGTGTCAGGTGGCGGACTCAAAAGCAGTGAAACGTTACTCACTGGCCCGTGACGTGTCCAATAGCCGCTGCTGGTTTATTATCCTATTTTGAGTGGAGATGGTTTGTTTAGCAGCCAGCAGTGTCATAGTCTGTAGGAATTCTGCAGCGTAACTATTCTTTCACAGCAACTTGACCACTATGCCAGCAAATGAATCTCCTAGCTATCCATTATGTAACACCTTCACGAGAAAGTCTCACTGTCAAAAGCTGTTTAATGTGTGCTAAAAAATAAATTAAAAAGCTTGGTGGGAATTGTAGAAAATTTCGGATACATGATAATGATAAAATAAGTTTCATATGGTTATCCCTTCAGAATTCAGTGAGAAATTTGGCTATTATGTTGATGCAAAACCAGAGCCATGAAAATTGTTACAAGAGCAAATTATTATCATTATTAATATTGTTAAACCTGATAAAGTTTTTAGTTTAAGACACATTTGTGGAAGAAATTAAGTATTTATTTTTCCTAATCTTTGCCCAATTAAAAGCAAAGAGGCCCAACAGGGGAATTTCAGCATTCTGATGACCTTGAGATATACTGTTCATTATAGATTAGTTTATTACGGTCACATGGTATCCCCGCAAAAGCTTGAAAAACATGGTCAACGAACATGTTCCAACAGCCACTAACAAGATCTCTAATTATGTTTACATAAATAAAACCTATGTTTTTAGCTTTGGATTAGAATCTTACAGGCACACACACACACACACACACACACAGGATCTCTGTTGGGTCAATCCAAAATCATCTGAAATGTAAAAACTTGACAGCTCTTTATTTCCCAGTCTCAAACATGCATAACATTGCTGTTTGCTCTCATTCTGCTGGCATCAATAACCCTCACATTCATTTACAGGGTGCTGAGTAAAGGTGGCAGCATCTGACACACATTCATTTACATCATCTGGATCTTGAAAGATTATTGCTGCAAACACATGAGGGAGATGCACGCGCATGTATATAGCAACTCTTTTTGTAATGGGTTATGTCTTTATAAAGTATCTAAGTCCAAGGTGTTTATAATCTGTGAATTATAGCCCTATAATGTCCTTTCACTGTTGACAAAGGAAATTATGTGTTGTCTGCTGGTTGTCATCCAGGTGAGAATTTATTTTTAAATTCCTTATCCACCTTGGGGGTATGGCCGTGCACCTATAAGCACAGCATATTTGATATTTTAAACCTTAAGAAGGAATAAATAAACAAAATGTAAATCAAAAGGGTTGATGAAATGGAATCTTAATGACCCACGGGTCAGTTCAGATTTTACAATTACTCTCAAATATAGAGGCCAGCTTTCCCCACCCCCGATAATCCAGAGATTGGCATTATATGAAAACCATTTATCAGATCACTAGAAGGGTGACATAAGCTTCACGAGTCAAGATGCATCATTTAAAAGGATGATGTATGCATAATAACAAGCAGACAAGACCAAACATGGAGAATCCATTTTGAGAAATATGCAGTAAAACATACCAATTGGGCCTTCCTGATAGTCTTTAGGCTGGCAATCACCTTCAAATTGGAGTGGGCAAATTTGAAATGTTACACGCAGGAGGCGCCAAGAGAGGATGGAATTGACCTAGAAATATTGAATGTAGAAAGAACGGTAACACCAGCGGCGCAGAGGCAAATTCATTGACCAAAAAAAATGGACGGGCGCCAGACGAATTGAAAACTAACCACATTCAGAGACTCCAGAATACGCTGTAGACGTGAAGACTGATGCTGTTCTTGCTCACTCGTTAAGCATTTCTCTCTGAATAACTTTGAGCGGTGGGAAGACAAGCTCAGCTGAGTGTTTATTGTAAGAGCCTGCACTGGCCCAGATCATGCTTGGAACTAACCACTGCAGTTAGAAAAAAACTCTAAATTCAAAACCAAAGAAAACCAAAGAATAGCAGCACGGATTGTAACTTTGACAATATACACCAAAATAAAATACTAAGGATTTCTAAGAACGGTGGTTTTGCGTTGAAATCGGTGACCTTTAGAAAGGATTTAACATAAAAGTCCAAACAAGGATACGTATTCTCACTGTTAATATCCTGTAAACCTTGGAATGTGAAGAAAACTTCAAGGTAAAATGAATATTAAATGGACAGAAAGTTGAATAATGGAACATACACGTCACAATAAATAGTAAAACTGAAAACCACAAAATCCGGGACTCAAATCCTAACGCAGGAGTATAAAGTTTGTCTTAAAAAGTAGAGCAGTGCCTCCTGGGCGTCTCAGTCAGTAAAGGCCCTGGCACAGACGGAGCTCTTTGAGCAGGAGTTTGGTTAGAAACAAGTTCATGCTATTATGCATTTGCGACTGGGGCGACGCAATGGCGGTGCAGAAATGGCAGAGCGCTGCCCGGGCTGGGGTGAGTTAAATCGGCAAGGCTTTTCCCGGCTCGTCGCTAACGAGCAGTACCATCGTGAGGGACGTGCCTCTCCTCCAAACGGCGTGGAGCCTCTCGTGTGAGCTGTGTGGCCTGCAGGCTGGAAACGAGATGGGTGGCTCCAAGGTGCCTGGGATTGGCGCATCCTAATTCTCCCTCTCCCTCCTTGCATGTGGTGGAGACAGCCGTGGAGACAAGCCAAGATGCATTAACCAAATTGGAGAGAGAAAATTGGAAAAAGGCTATTTAAAATGGGGAAAAAAAACTAAATAGAGCGATTACACAACAAAATAAATATATAAAATCCTGTTACAATAGAGCTTATCAGTTGTTGATTAATTTGAATTCCTCACAGCTAAAAGAGGGACAGCTGAAACAAAGCAGTGCACAGATTTTTTCGAATGCAGGAAAAAACACCCTAAGGCCAGAACATTAAGCGTACATTAAGGGTCAGCAGTTAATGTCATTAACCAGTCATTGTACACTTTTCAGAACAAAAGATCCTCAAAATAATTCAAAAATGGAGATAGAGTTGGCAGAAGCACACTTGTAATGGTGAATATTACCTAAGCAATAGGAAAGGAGAAAAGGAGTAAACACCGTTTTTCCTCTGATTGGTAGCATTATGAATGCCTATATACATCCCCAGCAGTATTGCAAGGGGTAAGTAAGGAGTGAACTATATGCTACTGAATTGTTCAAAATGCTTGGGTCTTGGTTAGTTACTGGTTCACTGGTAGAAAAATGTGCATTCCCCCCGATGGTGAACCCTCCCTTTTCCTGAATAATCCTGCATCACATGATCTACTCCTTGGGTCAGGGTGGAAACAAAGCTCGCTGTGATGGAAAAGTGGAAACTTGAGGTTGACATTGATAAATGGCTTCTAATATCCCCATCCTGCAGCAAGGATTTCTATGTATGCTACTGTAAGTTTTCATATGTATGTAATTCAAAAAGCAATTATGAAATACAACACAGAAACCCAGTGCAACTTATTGCCCTGGAGAGTAATTTCCCACTCCGTATTTCAGAAAAAAAAATCACCTAGTAGTCATTCCTCATCTAACCACAGATGTAAAACCAGAGATATGTATTTCAGAATATACATTAACAGAACCAATGCTATGGTACACGTGCTAATCTAGAATTTATCTCATAGATTCTATGTCTTTTTTCACAGGTGTATGATGGGAAAGACAGTTCCTCCCGACTCCTTGGAAATTTCACGAAAAATGAGATGTACAACACCGTCATCAACAGCACATCCAACCAGCTGATCATTGAGTTCAACAGCAACGGAACGGGCACCAACAGGGGATTCAGGCTAGCATACAGCAGTGAGTATCTATGGGTTAGCTGTGTCGCTCTTCCTCCAGATGGAAAGACTTTGTCTCTGTTGACTTCATATCTGTAACACACATGTAATAAGACTAATCAGATCATTTTTGATATTAACATATTATCACACAGTACCACAGTCCCCAATTAAGCGTCTAAAAACGCTTAATTACGCGAAAGGCTGCTTTGGATGCCTGACCTTGTGTCTGGGCTAAATAAAACAGATTTCAGTAATGAACCTTTAATTCTGGTCTTCACCGCTTATGCCATTACATTTTACTCCAAAACAAAAAGGTAATATAGGAAATCATTCTGTGGGTAAATATATACATTTGTGCTTTGTGAATAATTCATGCGCTATTCTGCTTTACCAGGCAAGCTTATTTTGTGTACATGCTCTCTGCACTTTGTTTAAAGTATAAATGAATTTTTATTAAGATAATGTAATAGCCAAACAAATCATCGTAAAGGCCGTAAGCCTAAGACATTACAAAATATCATGACGTGAATGTCTCTTTAGTGTGACGTTCTCTCCATCATTTCATACATAGCCTGGAGTAACTACCCTCAGCTATTTGTTGTTTGCCTTTGAAGAAAATTGTCTGCAAAATGCACATGCATCTTTGTTTCAACAGCCTTGAAGTATTAGGCAGAGTAAAATTGTCTGAATATCAGACTCAAAACAAACAACAGTTAAATGCAAGTTATTAAGTTATTTTTCCACACACCGCGTCCTCATATGTTTAACGTGGGTGAGTACTGCGCGTCTCTTTGATTCTCTGCTCACCTGCTGAAGTGAGCATCAGGTCAGCTTGTTTTAACAAGTGTGTTTAACATCTTAACGGCAGGCCTATTTATTAACCACATGACACAGAATTCTGGGAAACTGTCAAATGTAAGATTTATTCAAAATCAATTCACAATTCATCACCACTTTCAGATTGCAGTAACATAAAACTGACTTGGAACTTTGTTTTATATCTTATAGAATGTGTGTGATTATGTCAGAAACAGGGAACTGCGCATAATATAATGATAAAGTACAGAAACTCTTTTTGGAATAAATAGTGTGATTTTTCATATTGACAAACAACAATAGCAATTTTGAAAGATGTAATAATTTTTTAACGTAACAATAAAATGCTCGAGATATGGAACTTGCCATGTCATATATAATCAGTGCATTGACTTTAGAGCCACCTAGTGGGTAATTAAATAGAGTAAGGCTGTTTTCGTTGCAATCCATTTAGCTCAGAGCAAAGCAAAACTTTGACAACACATTCAAAAAAGTTGCATTTAATAGCTCCCCATGATAAAGCTATCTATTGAGTCATGCCAAGTTACACATAAGAGGGACAGAATACAATTATACCTAAGTGATGACACATATAAATCATTTATTAAAAATTAAAATAAATAAAAATAAATTGGTTTTTTTAGTGACTGTGAGATATTATAAGCAATATTTACGCACGGTCCATTTAAGTAAAGGCTTTTTTTTTTTAAATATCCAATAGCTGTTTTTTGTTTGCTAAAATTTTTTGCGAATGTTATTGCGAATTGATTATTGAAAAGTATACAAGCTCTGTAATAAGTCAGATCGAAGGTGCTTAGTGTTAATTGAACTAAGCAAAGTATTTTCCATTGCAAAGGTCTCACTTGACTGAGGATTTTTTTCTTTATTTTACTTTTTTTGTATTTTTTTACTGGCATTTTCGAATGTGATTAAATGAAAAACTATCTTCAGAAGGTTTGAAAAGTGGTACAACAAGATCTAGATTTAAGGAAACACATGTCATTTGGCTACGCAGGCATGTACCATTTGGACGCATTCCGCCATACAGCTGATAGCTCCAGAGTGACACTTTTGTCTTGTTATTGATCGATGTGTGCTTATAGTGATGCCCGTTAGATAACCATATTGAATCATTGTGGGACGCAGATGTAAAATGTCAAGGCACCGGACTGATGTTCAGGAGGTGAACTTTTAAGCCAATTACTTCAGTGGTACCTGACACTCATATGTGCAGATCTGCCCCCTGACCCCTCTGTGTGGAATGGAACTGATCTGCTTTTGTAATAAGGGTACAAGAGGAAACTCATTAATCAGCACACTGACCCCTAGCATGGGAGTGTAAGGAAAAATAATTACTCCCTGTTGTTTATGTCATACAAATTAATGAGCTTTGATTCATTTGCAACAGTGTAAACATATAAACTGTAATTCATAGATCTGATATTAATAGAACTTTGCACGTGTTACATTATGAATATAAACTGGGAGTCAGTCGCTATAGGTCACTCAGTTATTTTCAATGGACAGATGTTTTTTTATTGGTCAACTTTCATCCTGCTATTAATCAGAAGTAAAATGCTAAAGGCAATTCAGTTTATGTCAATGGAGAGCTGTCTCTTTTTTTTTACAGTCAAGTTTCCAAAGACCCATTCTTCATTCTGTGTTTGCAGGCTTTGACCTTGTTAAATGCGAAGAGCCAGGAACTCCCAATTATGGATACAAGATCCAAGATGACGGCCACTTTGCTCAGACATTTGTGTTGTACAGCTGCAACCCAGGTTACACTCTCCATGGGAGTAGCACTCTGTCTTGTCTCAGTGGAGACCGTCGAGTGTGGGATAAGCCATTGCCTTCGTGTGTTGGTAGGTGTACGGCTTTCAAAAATCCGTTGCATTTTTTAAGTGTTTTATCATCGCAATTATGCAAATCTCTTATGTGCATGTGTGTGTGTGTGTGTGTCTGAGTGACTGGGAATGTATGTACATGCTTGGGATTCAACGCTTACTTAATGAGATTAGTTTAATCAAACAATTAAACCAGTTAAACCATTAGAGAATTGGATATAATAAAACTGAGCTTTATTTAATTTTTTTAATGTATTTAAAATGTTTATTTTGTGATTAATTTGCTTCAGCTGCAGCACATTTATATCCTTGGCACAACAAGCACTAAAGCACTTTAAGTCAACAGTATTTTGAAATTAAAATGATCTTGAACAAAAATGTAAAAACTTTATAATTTAATTTATGTATGTGTTTTATATATATATATATATATATATATATATATATATAGCAACATGATTTTAATGTCGTTGCTAAGTCAAAACATTTCGTAATTTGTAGTCTACATTAAAAGTCTTATGTGCCTAGGGCCACATAAAGCAAGTGTTTTTCCCTCTCTATCAAGGAGTTTCTTCATTACCCACAGTTGCATTACCTTTATGTGAGTTTGAAAGCAGATAGATCACATAGTTAATCCTTCAGCTTTCTCCCTTAATTAGCGCAGCGCGATTGGAACAAATTTCCATATCGTAGCTCCAGGAAAAGTAACATGGAGGATGGATGACATTGCCCAGGGCTCGCATTGTAGTTTTTTTTTTTCTCCCTCTTTGATTTAGACAACATAATGAGGATATCATTGCTTCCTTTTTGTAGTCAACACCAGTATAGACGTTACACATATGCATGTGAATTGGCAGAGATTCTAGTTAGGTTGCTTGAAGTTTTATGACAGAAATTTGAATGTGTAAGACTTGTGGAGTATGATCTGATTAATAAGGATTCTGCAGTTTATTGTTATTTACATCCTTGGTAACATGAGCCTGTCTGATGTGAATATATCTGATGACCCTGTTAACGTATTGGCGCTGTTTCTATTTCTTTATTTAGCCGAGTGTGGAGGCCACATCACTGGGGCGACATCTGGACGGATTTTGTCACCTGGGTACCCAGCTCCCTATGACAATAACCTTCACTGCACCTGGTCCATCGAAGCTGATACAGGAAAAACAATCAGGTACCACTCAGCGCAGGACTGAAACATGTTCAGGGGGGAAAGAAAAGAAAATAATGGGTGCAAGGCATAAAACCCTCCCTGAATGAGTCCTCTAGCTGCTTAGGAAATGCTGTAAAACTGCTGATTGCATTTCCGGGACTGATTTTAATGGCTTAATTTTCCAGAAGTGTGGCACAACATTGCTCTACAAATCAACTCGGACTAAACGGGTTGTGCCGATTGCTTTACACCACGCTGCTGGTGTTTCCAGTGATTAGCGTCTCCTCCGATAGGCCCTTTTAGGTAACAATAACCCCCGCTAGATAAACCAATTATGCCCACAAGAGAGTGCACTGACACCAGTGCAGATGTGCCTTTGATGAATGAGGGAGAGGGAAGCCAGGCTAATATATTGATATCTTTGGACAAGCTTTTTGAATGGCGGCCTTTCCAGCCCTGCCGCTTTGTTCTGGGAGATTGAGAGTTCTATTTAAAGATTATTTAAAAATCGATAATAGAAAGACCTGATCTACCTCAGAGCCGGAGATAATGTGAATTATTTAAAAGTGCTTTATGCATTTCCTGGCATGCATAACACGCATTTAGTCCCCATTGTTTCATGCAACTTCCACATGTCTAGGATTTAAGCGGCATTGTATGTTGCTTGGTACTAGTAGCTTGTAAGAGAGTAGTCAGATTGTTCACATTCTGTAGATCTGATTCCAGTCCTTGAGGTATATAAATCTTTTAGGTCAAAGACACGGCTGGGCAAGGTGTAATACTATCACAGATGGTGGGGGATGCATTTACCACAGCACAGAGAGTACACAGAGAATAAATTCAGGTGGTTTTGAAAGGAAAAAAACCCTCCAGAACAGGAATGGGCAGCTCAAGCCCCCTGGGGCTGCAGGGTCCTTTGGATTTTATGCGTTTCAGAACCTTTATTATTAAGTTAAATTTCTTGGATTGACTGTATAGAAGTTTGAAATCATGTGGCATCTCAGAGCAATAGGATTCTGGCAGATGAGGCAGAAAAAATTACCTTTAAAAGTTTAATTTAAGCAGATTTAGCAACAATTGAATTTTTAATGTTATTGGGATTTTAAGAAAACTGAGGTTGAATAGAAGGTCAACAGCCCTTTCCTGTGGACAGACAATAGCTAAAACTGAGGACCTCATATGGTCCCTACTTTTCAGCTGTTAGTTTGCTTAGTGGAGTCAAGAGGCATGAATGCAATTTAACATCAATAGCTGTTTTTTTATTAAATTATTATTATGTTTTTTAATATATCTAAACTACAACCGGGAGCACCGCAATCACCAGGGTCCCCTTCAATGGAAAGTAAAACCACTGTAGTTGAGCATCTGATGTGAATGTCTGTGGCTTCAGTGCTAATTTCACATTCAAACCACGCTAAGTTGGTGGAAATATCGCTACCCCTCTGGCACTCTACTTTTCTGCCTCTCAGAACTTCCCCATAGAAACCAGTCTTAGATGTACCTCCTCCCTAGGTAAGCTAACTAGCTGAAAAGCATATCATATTCCTGATGCTCCTCAGGTAGCAGCTGAAACTATTGTAGGCTGGGAACAGTAGGGTCGAAAGCAGTCTTGCATAAAGTCTTAACAAGGATTAAAACCAAATCGTAAAAGCAAATGTGTTTTCATTGACTGTCTTGCAGCCTCCACTTCATTGTCTTTGACACGGAAGTGGCCCACGACATCCTGAAAGTTTGGGATGGTCCGACTGAAGGTGGCATCCTTCTGAGAGAGTGGAGCGGATCCTCTTTGCCCGAGGACATCCACAGCACCTTCAACATCTTAACCCTTCAGTTCGACAGTGATTACTTCATAAGCAAGTCCGGTTTCTCCATCCAGTTCTCGAGTAGGTTCAGCTCATCCTGCTCAAACGTTTTCTCAGTCTATACCTTTCAGCATGGGCCTTTTTCACCTTTCTTTTAGGCTAAGGAATACCCCACTTCAGATTAAACTTTGCTTAATAAACCATCACCCTTAATAAAAGAGAAGTGATATTTGTTCTATTTCCAAGCATTAACAGGGTCTATATTTGCAGTGAATGGCATTTCATGCATAGTCATTTGACTGTTTTTTAAAATTTATTTTTTAAAATAAAAAATAATAAAAAGGAAGGTTCAAAAAGGAGGGCAGTTGTTGGATTCATAAAAAATGAATCATATCTCCTCCAAACACACTCTGTTGCGTGCTCCCATACCAGTGTATTGATTTAAAATGACTTTGTGCACCTTTAGCGACGACCGCTACCACCTGCAATGACCCTGGGACACCGCAGAACGGCACGCGCTACGGAGACAGTCGGGAGCCTGGGGACACTATTACCTTTCAGTGCGATCCTGGGTACCAGATACAAGGGCTGGACAAGATCACCTGTGTGCAGCTCAACAACAGGTTCTTTTGGCAGCCTGATCCTCCAACCTGCATCGGTATGCACTGCTTAACTTTCACATTGATTATTATTTTTTGTTATTTTTCGTACGTATTCATGTTGTTTGTCGTTGTCATTAACTATCGCAATTGCTGTTATTTGTCATCGTTGTTGTTATACAAAAGGCAGAACAAAGGCCGGGGTGTGAAATTGCATTAATCCAGATTCTGTGCTCCTCTATATTAATTGGTTGCTACTAATGGACGAATCCAAAGTGAAGAATCTTGCTTGAGGTTAAAGGTGTGGAGTCACGAACTTGCCTAATTTGCTTCCTGTTGTTGCCATGTTTTTTTTCCGCCCAGCCTACTTGTCTTTCTCCCAGTGTAATTGCAATAGCATGTGTATTCCTGCGTATTATTATTTCATGGCAGAGGCATCTAAGCCAATATATGTATTCTGGCAGTGCTTCCCGTTTTCCTTTCCATGATACAGAATTGTGTTATCTGCATTCTAATCTCTCTGGTCAGAATATTGTTCCAATGACTTGGGATCTAGTTCAATTAATTTGTTTCATCGTGCGAAGATGGGATTTTATTTCACCTCATGACTGCAAATAATTTTTGCTAAATCACCTGGCTAAATGCACTCGGCGGCTTTGAATCCGCTCTGTCTGACAGCCCCCATTTTGTGGCGACGTTCTTGCTGGAAAATGTCACTTTTTGTCCTCCTTCTGTCGTTTATCTTTTTTGTAAAGTGTGCCGGGGACTTCAGGAACAGTCGCTGCTCTGATTGTTTTCGGCTGATAAACTGAGAATATCGCTCAGCCTGGAGCCTTCTCGCTTACTGGTGCTGCGTTTTTTTTGTAATTATGTGCCCGTTTATTGAAGTGTCACGTCTAAACTCTTTATTGCCACCTCTCCCCCTATTGTGACAGCTACCTGCGGAGGCAACGTTACAGGTCCTGCTGGGGTAATTCTATCACCCAACTACCCCCAGCCGTACCCGCCAGGAAAGGAATGCGACTGGCGGATAAGAGTCAATCCAGACTTTGTGATTGCCCTCGTTTTTAAAAGGTGCGCTTCCCCTGCGTCGCTGGTGGCCACCTGCTGTTATAAGAACTGATAACGTCCGACTGAGGAACCTGCCTCTTATGGCACCTCTGTGCTTTTTAAATTCCTCTGGACAAATGGCAGATACAATAACCTTTTCAAACAATGCTGAGATGCGGCCAGAGTTAAAGCATAGTGTTTGAGATGCTGACTTACTGTCTCGCTCAGACTCAGCATGTTTACTGTTTCGGATTTCTGTTAGCTCTCTTTTATTAGCATAGAGCAGGTTTAGACCTTTATTTCCTGATAGCTTCTTTTGGTGGTTTTGATTATTTTCATTCGTTAAAACAGGCAACGTTGTGTTATAGGCAAATTAAACTCGCTGCTTGATTCATGTCAACATTTTTACTTTGTAACCCCTGGTTGAGACCAGCCCAGACTCCCTCTTTTTTTTTGGCTTCAGTAGAAATAACTATTTTTTTCCAGTCAATACCCTGTTTTGACCTCTGCTGGGTTCAATTCCATAGTTTCAACATGGAGCCTAGCTATGACTTCCTTCACATCTACGAGGGCGAAGATTCCAACGGGCCTCTGATCAGCAGCCTGCAGGGGAACCAGGCCCCAGAGCGCATAGAGAGCAGTGGGAATAGCCTGTTCTTGGCTTTCCGGAGCGACGCCTCCCTCGGAATGTCCGGCTTTGCTATCGAATACAAAGGTTCGTCCTCTACATCTGACCACTGCTGTCGAACCAGAAATGAATAAGTCATCACAGAATATTTGGCCTGAGGACACCGGTCACCAGGAGGAGGGCTACTGGCTGACTTGCAGAGCGATTCAGTTGATGTGCTTTATTAACCTTAACTATGTTCTTATGTGCTTAAAATTTTGGATTCAACCGAAAACATATTCACATTTTTTCTACAAAGTTAAATATGAAAGGTCATGGGTCTCAAATCAAATTCAGTAGATTTCAGAAAGTGACTTTTGTACAGTACCATTTCGCCTTCCTGAATTTAATCATTGTCATCTCGACCAATGTCAGGCATCTGCATCCCTTCTGCTTTTTGTTGCTATCCCCTCATTTTCTTTGCACTTTGAAAATGTCAAACCCCTTTTACAGCTGCAGCCTTCACTTTGCTTACATTGATAGCTTTTAAATGTATTTTCGCGAGCGGCTTTAGTTGATTTTATCTGGTAATGTGGGTTGCGATCATTTGCTGGGTGGTGACCACCTGGGGGGCAGGACATGTTACTGAAGACAGACGCAGAAACATGGCAGTGCCAGTTTAGGAAAACAGAAAAGCCAACTTGGAAAGAGTGGTTGATCAGAAGGGGCTGCTGCACACCGCAGATAGGAGTATAGGCTATCAAGGTCCGCGGCTACAGACTTCATGAAATAAACATCTGACAGGTTGCACTTTTTCAAGTCCTTATAAGTTATTTCGGCCCGGTTCCAGCTTTGGAACCCCATTCCTGTACCTGTTTACCACTAGAGGGGGAAACGTTTGAGATGGGAGTGCTGTAGTGTGGCACGCTAGACCTATCCCCTGTAACAATGTTTAAATTATTTTATTAGCATGTACAGGGCTTTCATCAAATTTCCATATCTTGAAGACCGAGATTCTTTACACAGTTCATTTCTTAGGTGAAAAATATAAATAAATACTACAAAAAGCAGAAGAAATGCCCATGCAAAATATATAAATACGAGGTGAAAAGGTCAGAAAAATATTGTTTTCAGGATGAAGAGTTTAGTTAAAGTTTTACTTGATGCCAAATCTAGATAATATAGATAAGTCTATAT
This sequence comes from Hiodon tergisus, assembly GCA_025775045.1. Lineage (NCBI taxonomy): Eukaryota > Metazoa > Chordata > Actinopteri > Hiodontiformes > Hiodontidae > Hiodon > Hiodon tergisus. The sequence continues at coordinate 6,434 of JAOVYW010012836.1, read as the reverse complement.
GATGTTTAATACACATCAAATTGTTAATCGCTGTGCAATGAAATTGTACTTTGACTGTTGCCTTTTGTAATAGGATTAAAATCTAAGAAGTCAGTGAGATTATATATATATATATATATATATATATATATATATATATAGCAGGAAACATATGCAAAAAATGTTTTAAAATTGAATCTAATATAACCCTATTCATATGTTGAATTCAATTGTCTCAATTCAATTGAGCCCTGCCGTTGTAGTCCTTGCTTTACAGAAAACAATACACATAACATAATAAAACATTGAAATACCATTTAAAAGTAGATTAAACATAGTATTTTAAATAAAACAAACACGATTAATGAACTAGACTTTGGTATATAAATACGTCTTCTATCTTGATTTATTAAGAGAGTTCTATAATGTCAGGGCATAATAAGAAGAGGCCCTTCCTCCCATACAATTATTATTTCCCTTGGAATAACCAAAAGTCCTTCATTCAGCAATTCAAGATTCAGTTTAAGAGCATGTGGGATTGACAGCTCTTCCAAATAAATAATCCATTCAGGGCTCTACCAATTGTGCTCACAATCGGCTAATGACTTGAGCTGGTTCCAAACCAGAAAACTCCAGCTCATAAAGCTCTGACAAGCACCTTTACCAGCTGAGCCCATTGGGAGACATCAATTCAGACGGGATACAGGGATGTGTGAAAAAGGATACATATCCCGTTGCTCATGTGGTCACCTTAAATACACATTCAACAGTGTAATTGGCCATTGGCCTGTTACACTGTGGGATTCATGTCACTATCCAATCCCTGTGCTCCCTTATCAATACCTGAAACGTAATTAAGATGGTTAAATTTTGTGCTCCCTCACTTCATTAGGGAATGCATGCCTAGCTTGCATCCTTTGATCTCATGTTACTTCCGTTATACCTTTGGGCTTCTATCACTGCTGCTGTCTTCTACCTCTTTCTGTTTGTTAACATCGATCGTCATCATCATCAATTGTGTTTATCAAGCATGGAAATACAATGAATTACGTGTGGCATGGTCAGACAGCGCCGAAAAGGGTGATTGACAAATAAAGTAGCACCCATGCCTTATATCTTGTATCCATATGGTTGTAGAGTGTGTGTTGAAAGGCGTCACTAATTTGACTCCATTTTAGTTTTTGCATTTTCGTTGGAATGCAGTATTCTGCTTTATTGTCATGATATAAAGCAGAGGCTCGTTGCTAATCTGTGCCTGCTTGGCCCGCGACCATAGCGGAACAGTTAAGACTGGAACGATCAATGTACAATTAATCAATGAGGCAAAAATAGTTTAAATTGCCTCAAGCTTTTCAAAAATGTATTGTTATTCCCTGACATCTCACCTTTATTCTCCCCTTCCTATCTGCCGAGTTATCACGACTTCACTCGCAACACTGCCGAGCCTTATCCATGCCCAAGCCCTTTCAAACAATCCTTCTCTAGTGAAATGCTACTGATTGCCTGACAATTCAAACATAATCACCCCCCTCAGCAGCAGAAGCAGGGAAGGTGGGTTGTGTTCTGTCAGCTCGTTTGGCAGGCTGCCCCCCTCTCCCTCAGTCCTTTAGCTGAATGACTATTGCCAGAAGGGTCACGGCAGCCCCCATGGAACTTCCCCTGTCCTTCCTCCAGCCCTGGCATACCCCAGTGCCTGAAGCTTGGTAGCCACCATGGTACCTCCTTTGTCCCCTTCCTTACCGCGTCCTGCTACCTACCCGGTAGTTCACTGCAGTAGCAGGGCAGTTACGACCAATGTATAATTTATTAACGTGATGGAATACAAGAAAACTTTTGTCTGTTTTTTTGATACACTATTTTTAGCCTAGCCTAATGTGTTGAAGAAGTTGTAGTTTTCTGAAAGCGGTGCATTTTAGGGACATGTATTAATTATGTTATATATATATGTGTGTGTGTGTGTGTGTGTGTGTGTGTGTGTGTCCTTTTTAATATGCTTTAATCTGCTAACCCCAAAACAGAAAAGCCACGAGAGGCTTGCTTCGACCCTGGAAATATGATGAATGGGAGCCGCCTTGGTACAGACTTCAAGCTGGGTTCGACAGTAACCTACCACTGTGATTCAGGCTACACCACTGTGGGTCCGGCCACCATTACATGCATTATCGGCGGTGACGGGAAGCCTGTGTGGGACAGGGCCCTGCCTACTTGTAGAGGTACGTCAGGTTGTTGACTTGGCTCAGTGAGTGCAGGCTGGGCTTCATAAACAAGGCTGGGCTGGAGGCCTGACCTTTTTCTCATGGACATTATGGGTGACATGATGTCAGCACAAGGTAAGCCGTCAAATGCCTGCAAAGTGAATGCCGCTTACTTAGTCCATCAAACTGGTATAGTGTCCCCTGATTCATATTGCAGATCTTATCGGACGAGAGCTGCAGCTGGCATGCCGTTTTCATTTACCCTCAGCTTATTCAAGAGCCTTGCGAAAGAACAATGTCTGTACTAATTAGTGGGGGTTAATTTGAGTATTTAGACTTCTACCACAAATGTGTGCATGATAAGCCCTTAAAGGGTAGTCCTCCTTGCGAGTGCTGGGAAGCTTTTAAGACAGAGGCAAAATGCCCCTCTGCAGCATTTGCTTTAATCCTCGTTCACGCTGGCAATATTGGAACAATTTTCACAGGGCTCTGCTGCGACTGAAAAGCTCAGGAGGGCGCAGACACGAGTGTGGGCCTTAAAAAGACTCAGTGTCGGGCCTAACATTGGTTATTGGCCACTTTGATGGCTCGGATCCCAACAGACGTTCCTCTGCACCCCTCACCGAAGGCGCCGACCCGGGGCAGACGGCCACATAGAAAATGATGTTTGGCTTTCTCATCGCCTCCGTCCTATCATTGTTTCCCACCACCTTCACCTCATCCACCCCTGACAGGACCTGGAAACCCGACAGGGCTATCAGGGTTAAACTATCAGGGTTTTGGGGGATTGGTTGCAAGTCCAGATATGCTCAGCTCTCCATACCAGGAACCCAGCTGGTTTCCTCGCAATTCCTCCATGGCGTAGATAGTTAGACACATTTAGGTATGTGCCGCTGTGAAACCGCAGGCGATTCCCACACGTCCCATAAGTCAACCGCCTCTCATTTAAGATCAAGGAAACAAGATTATTATTTATTCAGGTTTTTATTTGTAGCCGCACTCAACCCGACACACAGCCCTTTTCTTCCAAAAAAACATCATTGTAAGTAAATATATTAAGACAAAGCCAGAGCTGGAGTCATTTTTGAATATCATGGCATGGTTTTTATATGTACTTTATATGCAAGGACTCTTAGATCCATGTTTAATTAAACTACTCAAAGTGGCTGTCCTTTGATGAATGGATTTTTTTTAATTAACTTTTCCGTGAATGACGTATTTTTATTAATTATTAAAAAGAATAGAAAAAGGTTTCTTGCTTAATTTCAAGGGTTAAAATTAAGGACAAGCAGGATCTCCCAAAGGTAGTTTGATTGAATCTGGGCTTCTCATTTCATGAGTCAGTCTAATGGGATTTGAACTCTTTAACTACACATGTTGATGGGCTGGTCGAGATTCAAGAGTACATCAGCTGAGTAGTAATTTCTCTCCCATGATGTCATATTTGGCTCACTACCCCTTTTTTAATTTACATTGGTTTTAGGACAGACACTTCCAGAGTGAGTCATTTGCCTGTTTTGACTGTGTAGCCACACACAATCATTTATGACTGAAAGAAACATGTTGTTTTAAAAACATTTTTTTCAACTTTCAGCATTGTTACTGGTACTGTGAAAATCGTTAAGATTGTAGTTTCAGCTTTCAGTCTCAATCCCCTCCTTGCTGCCTCTCCTTTAAAGTCTTGAATAAGTTTCACCTGAGCACGGTCTGATTATCGAGACCGCGTTCAGGTGTACAGGCACTGTCAGTCAGGGTCGGCTACCTGAGAGCGGGCCTCTTGGCTGTGAGTCACAACAATCGCAATGTTTTAGTGTAACTTAGTCTTCTGGTAATTTCCCCAAACTTGACAGTAGTGCAGAGGTAAAGCTCGAAAACAGAATGGTAGTTTAATTCAGCAACTGGCAGTTGATAGAACTTAACAGCTGTCGCACTCCCAGTTCGGCATATCAGGGGAAGAATACGTGTGGGGGAAGTAAATGACACGGATCAGAACAGAAAGTAAAGGTGGGCTTGTCTCAACCTCCACAAAGTTACCTAGGGCACTAGTGACTATACTGACAATATGTATAACAAAACCATCCACGATATTCGATAATGGCACAACCCTAGTATTACTGACATGGCTTAAGCCCTAAACGCGACGGAATGGCGAAGGAATGCGACACTGTTTTGTGAGATGGAAAGTTTGAGGTCCAAATGTGGTCACAATATTCATATTTTAGTTTTTTATTTGGAATCTGCCATTTTAAAATGCAATCAAAATGATAAAAATTGAAATGATGTATTTAGTCTCCACCAGCATTAAACTCAACTCTAGCAACCACAGGAGCTGCTAGTGGTTCTAGTGGTTCCCTTTCAGTCTCCCAATCGTTAACGTTTAACACAATGCTGGCCACGAAGATGTACGGGAAGTTCAGCACCAGCTGGAGGGCAGGCACATCCCTGCAGTAGCACCGCTAGCCTGCATGGCGTGGAAGTCAACAGTATTTGCTTGGAACCGAGGTCATCCCACACCAACTCCACCCCACCCTTTATTCCTTGGCACTGCTCCTGTGGGCTCTCACTTTGGACCCCTGATAACAGTTGGGAAATTATATGATCCAGTTTAAAATCCACAACCTGTGTTTGGGCGAGTACCTTTACCAACTAAGACACTTTTCAGTTCAGTGGCTTTCCTTGACCAATAACCTAGGATCAAAGGGATGGACTTAATCCGAACAAATTTAATGTCCCGGTTTATAACGTTTCTTTTATCATCATAATATTAAAATAACTGGTTGGCAGTGAGTAAAATTTAATTTGGTAGGTCAATGCTTTTCTATTGCGGTCATGAAATGAGAAGCGCACAGCGGGCACGGTTGGGGAACAATTGCGAATGCCGCCCCCCCCCTCCTCCCCATGTGTGATTATGCCTTCTCATGGAATTTATCCTGTCAGTTCTGTCTTTTTTTGAAACCCTGATACTTCTTATTTTGGTCAATTTCGCACATTTTGCGTTGTTCCTAATGTCCCATATAAATCAATTAAATTTGAACAATTACTGAACTGATTCCGGCTATTGCGACTCATTGGGTCAGGTTCACGGGATTTAACTGGATTGACACTAGCCGATACAGAGGAAGAAAAGCTCTCTGGGGAGCGTTCTGCCTTTTCCTTTGTATCATCGCATTAGCATCGATGCTGTCCGTTTGTCACACAGATGCTACCCCCCAGTAACGGCATACGCAGCAATGCGGACAATCACAGGCTGAGGCACACACGCCTTCCCGAATCCCACGGCTGTAGCAAATCTGCGCTAGGAATTTAAACTATGGGCAAAGGAATCTGTTAGATACACTCAGAGGTAAAGAGGGAGGATGCCAGAGAGGCAGTGCGATTTAGGCCGGCTTCTTCCGTGGTATGTCGATGCTCTAAACGTTTCTCTGTCTTCGTTTTCACTCCCTGAGAAATAGAAGAGTGTGTGTGTGTGTGTGTGTGGGGGGGGGTTAATTGGCATGAAAACAAGGGAATTAAACCCAGTGTTGTGGTCTTTGTGCCCGGAGAGAGCATTTCAGAATCAGCGGCGAGGAAGTGGTACAAAAAACATCTGCCCCTGTCGCCGAAGCCTCCCGAGTGACAGTGATCCAGGAGGATCGTGGGGGGAGGGGGGTATTCAGATCAATCAGAGTGAGACGGGTAAACTCGGTGTGAATTTTAACATCCCCTGCCTCGGTGTTCCTGCTCCAATTGCACTGTGGCTACCGAAGAGGAAACGCTTACTAAGTATCATCCGTCGGATGAAAGGAATCGTTATTTGTTCGGTAATGAACATAGGGGCTGCTTTATCTGGACCTGGGAAAAAAACAAAAACCTCAATATCCTCTGGCTTGATAAATGCCTTCCTTTTACAATGGCACACTTGTCAGACGCGGTCTTGGGTGGGAAAGGAAGGAGAAAGGCATGTGAGTGGCGGTGTTGTAATATTGTTTGTGTCAAGTTTAGAAACTCCAGACACAGAGGAGAAATGAGCGGCAGCCATTTAATGTTTTACAATCCTGGGATTCTCCGACTCCCTCTCCCTTTCAAATACTGATGCTTTGTAAGTCTCTTCCCTGGGCTTTTAGACAAAAGTAATTAAAAAAGGGTGAGATCCCTTTAAATAATAAAGGACCCCCCCCCCCCCATCCAAACAGGTCTTTCTATTCGTTTCCATGGTAACTAAAGGGCTGTCTCAGTGCTCTTGAATGAGTAGTCCTCCTTGACTGTAAATAGAAAGAGAGG
>JAOVYW010012825.1:0-31451 GCA_025775045.1 Hiodon tergisus | reverse complement strand
CAATCCTATATATTAATCCTATGGTTTTAACCTATCAATCCTATATATGAATCCTATAAAATCCTATGGTTTTAACCCATCAATCCTATATATTAATCCTATGGTTTTAACCTATCAATCCTATATATGAATCCTATAAAATCCTATGGTTTTAACCTATTAATCCTATGGTTTTAACCAAGGGCACCGCCAAGCCAATGTCCCCATTCTAAAATATGAATTGCTGATATCTTTAGACTGCTTGGTGGTGTGTAATGTACAATTTGAACAGCTGGGTAGACTATGTCTACTGTCAGAGCAGTTTGTGAAGCTAAATCTGCATTAGTTCTTGATGGTTACCCCCATCAGGTGTAATCTTACTTGTACTCATTTACTCTTCTGACCCTAGACTCGACATCACTTTTAAAGGTACCGTATTGTGAATTCTTGTATCCATAGCAACCCCGTTGATGCCATTTGTGTGTGTGTATTCCAGGCACTCATGACCAACGTTTTCCACTTGTGTGTTATTGTGATCCCCATGATGTTCTCCCTCAGCACGTTCAACGTTATCACCGACAGCATGTTGACCAAAAGTGTGCCTTCCTCAGATACAGGTGAGAGTGGGCTCCCATTTCTCAAACAAACTCCTACTCCCAGGAGCATTAGCGACAAAGCTAAGTTGTGCGTTTGTCCTTGCCAGGCACGATGCTGGGGATGTGTGCGTCTGTGCAGTCCCTGCTGCGCACCATCGGGCCCACCATAGGAGGGTTCCTGTACCAGAGCTACGGAGTGTCTTCTTTTGGGTTCATCCAGTTCACTGTAAACGCCCTGGTGTTCCTCTTTCTGCTGAAAAGCACTATGGGTATTATTGAGGAGCACAAAGAGTGAGTGATCGGAAGAAGAATTACATGTAAAATCACAAGGGTATTAAACAGTGTGTATCTCAATTCATTTTTATCACATTAATCGTAATATTATTTAGATAAATCTTAGATTAAAATTAGCTGTATTTTTTCAGGGAATCATGTTTATTTTATTGTAACTGAATTTTTAAATATATATATTTTTGATAAATCTAATTAACTATTCTGACTAATTATTCACATTGAGGAACATGAGTTCCACTTTTGCAATTAAATGTTTGATTAAACAAATATGTGTGCCGCTTTCTTATTTAGTTCTGTTTAATAATCCTGGTGTCATGGTTAAAAGTATAAAATCTCATGAATGAGATGAGAAATAACAAAGGAACTTTGCCGCAGTGAATGTTTAATGAATTGATCAAAGGAAAGTGTCACACCTTTGACTATTTGTCAATCTTTCAGAATTGTAGGAAGTTGTGTGAGCAATTTCCATGCCTGAAATTCTTTATAGGTTAGATTATGGAGGTGATTCACCCAAAGCAATAAAAGGTTTAGACTTTTACCTGTGGGATAATGCCCAATCACTCTTTGATTAGTCATTGCTATTGTCCTATTGAAAATGTGCCTTATAAAGTAATCACTTTCCACTGATGAATTTACAACATGGTATTCTCATGGTACTTCTTAACCCTTTTATGCAAAGCCATTCAAATTTCGGTGATTAAATGAGACGTATAAAGTATATATAAACACGTATAGAACCAACCTGTTAAATACAGATATATATTTGAAACAGTCAATATGAATTTTATAAAATAACATTTATTCAAATAAATACATGTTAAAATATAAATTAACACTTGTGAGTTACAAACTTAACAAGTAATAAATATACATAATTACTGAAACGCTCCTCCATCGAAACTAATAAAACGAATTAGTATTACATTCAGTCTTTGCTTCAACACATAAAGTCAGTCTTTTCTTTTTTAAAATCAGATGTCTCGTTTTCCAGAATCGACTGTTGGAAGTAACTCGTGGAAGCGCCACGTCTAAAACAATCCTTCATCTTCACACTTGTTGAAGTCTTCACTTGGTCCAATAGTTCTTCACCGGTCAAATTGTATTCTGCGCATTGAAAGACACATGGTTATGGTCGTTCTGCGTTACACTGCGTACAATTTACATCAACGCCGTTTTACGGTTGCGTCCGTCAAGTTTATTTTAAAATTATTTTAAAGAACATTGTATAGATTTAACTGCAAATTCGTAGCAACTTGGTATCTCTTAGTAAAATGAAACTTCATTTTCACGCGTGTATTACAAAAGAAAACCTTTTTGGGGGGGTTATGGTCGGAAATCTAAGTACTAGTCCGTTTTATTCGCATTCCAGAAAATTAAATTACAATTAAGGAAACTTTTTTCAAGTTTCGCTCAATACGCACGACTCACCAGTTACTTGCTCTGGAAGATACTGCGGTGCTTTAAGGGACACTTGCCATCCGCCTTCCTTGCTGCTCTAGCGAACAATCCATGCTCTCCTGTAGCGTTTTGAAATCCTGAATGGCTCTTCTGTTCTGAAATTCAATCAGAGCCATTGTGATGACCGCATTCCAACAGCTGTCATCGTCAGAGCATCTGAAGTCGATCTCCTTATTATCCGTTGTGACAATTGTGAAGTACACAAATTTGCCCGTCCTCTCCACACAGTCCACCTTCTTGATGGATTGTAGTTTGAGCTGTTTGCTTTTAGACTTCTTCTGGCTATCAGCGTATATATTCAGACTGTCGGTGGTCAGGACGCACATCTTTCTTTTCCAAAACTGGAGAAAATTGTCACTTCTTTTTTCCAGGTGTCCCTCTTTCAGAACGTAGGAAACTTCGTTTGCTGACATTTTCATAATGAAGCAGCTAGGGTCTAATGTTTCTGTCTAAGTCGTTGCCAGTATTTTCCAACCGTGGTTTCTCAAGAAAAGCGGAATCTCGCGTAATCCGATTCCTTCTGAATGAAAAGTTTCTCATCAGCGCCGGTTTTAAAGTAAGGTCGGTCACTGCCCTTCCCATTCGACGTCATCAGCAGTTGCTCAATCAACCCAAAACCTGTGTGAATGAGCAAGAAGCTCAAGACTCCTAGCTTTGAGTCTTAAAATTATTTTACCTACCCGCTTAACTTTCATAATTAAACTAATATAATACTAATTTATCTTTACTGCCTGCATCTATTCGGTTCCACATCAAATGAATTAAACTCGACTTGTCCCGGGCATGTCCGGCCATGCCCTTCGTCTTCAGCTTCGATCCGGACTCTGAAAAACACTGCCGCCTAGTGTCATTTTAAACACACGTGTACAGAACAGAACAATTTGAGCGATATTATTATCAATGTGTTCTTTTTCATGTCAGACTAAGATTAAGAACAGATTACTAATGCAACAGGAGTGAGTAATGGGACAGTTAAAATATGCCAGAGCCCAATTAAGCAGGAGTAAATTGTATTATGTTCTGTTCCAACATGGATGCATCTCTTGCATACAGCTAAAAATTTCAGTGAAGAGTGAGAAATTCAACTAGTCACCTGTAGATTACCTATATGCAGAATTACAAGACCATTCTCCAATGTCTGAACCCAGACCACAAGATAAAACCCTAGGAATACAAACAAAAGCAGTTTTGAGGTTCCTGGGTGGGGTTTGATGAATCACTGTGAAACAAATTTGAAATTCCTGTCTTAGACAAGAGATGTCATGCCATGGCAGACCGGAAAATGTATTTTTGTAACTTCTGAATCAGACAAACTTTTTTTCTTTTTTTTTCAGGGAATACAGACGCATGTTTGAAATAGTAATGTCATCAATTTACAATGACTTGCGATCATTAATAACAAACCGGTGGTGTCTATCAGTGCTAGGGGAAACAGACTCTTTGTTTGGAGTTCTACAGTGCAAGACAGCAAATATATCTGTTTGCCCTCAGGGCGAGGCTTTATGTAGGAGGGAAACACATCCTGGAGGTTATTAGAGGCATAGAAAAGGCTGCCGGACACATTGAAATGTAACAAATGAGCAGGAAATAGGAGTGTCATATTCCTATTGATGGTTCTGACTCTAAGTAGGTGTCAAGTTGTGGGTGTAAAAAGTCTGAAAGATGGTCTTTTCTCACAAAAACTATTTCGTTGATAGATGTATGTAAAAAAAATATAAAAAATCAGTGATTAATTTATGAAGCACATTATCAATATATTTAATTTGACCAAGTGGGAATACACAGACCACAAATTACTGAGTAATGCAATACTATGAATGCGAGGAGGATCTAAGACAGAGATCCGGTCTTATGGAGGGTTCTCTTTCATAGTAAAAGCTCAAATTAAACACTGAAAAATACCCCCCCCCCCCCCAGACCTATCCTCTCCTGACTCACCAACTACTGAACCAGACATCAGACAGAGAGAGAGAGAGAGAGAGAGAGAGAGTGAGACGTTGTTCCATTTTAGAGGTACCAATTGAATCATTCAGACTCATACATCAACTGAATCTTTTTTAATTCTACTTCTAGTTTACTTTTCTATTCTTTTTTGTGAGACAAAACTAATTTCAAAAGACTCTACGTAAAACTTTCCATGTGCTTTCCATGCACTGCAGAAAACTGTTTTAAAAATGCCAGAAATGGGGTTAAGCTCCAGTGAATTACAAATGGGTAATGTATATGAAAGTTTTAGCATGAAGCAATTTCTGTGCTACACATGTCCTATTTATAGGTACAGTATTGTGTACCGAGGAAACTGTGTACTAAAATGCTGCTAAAAGTCTAGCCCACCACTTGCCACATCCTTTGGTTGCCTTACGGACACTGTTTTTCAGGGTGACTCACAAAGCTTACAATGTTGTACTTCATAATTTCGTACTGCTCGATATTGAGATTTACTGAAGCAATTCAGGGTTGTTTCCTTGCCCAAGGGTACAGCCCCTCCCTCGGACTTTATCCCACATCCTCCCTGTGACAAGCCTCCCGCCTGTTGTCCATCTTTCTCTCTCCATTGCGCTTCAACGGTATGTGTAATCCCAAGCATCTCAACAATGGCTCTGTCCTCGGGCACATTCCTTTTGATAAACTGCTTATATATAGAACCCAGAAGAACCCTTTACATGCACACTCAATGCATAACCCTGGCAGTCACTCACATCTATTTATGAGACTAGCAAGCCTGAGCGTGGGAAAAAGACAAACGATCCAGGCGATGAATATAGAGTTACCGTTTGAGGAAACGGAGAGACTTTAACCCTCCTGTTGTGTTCGTTTTATGTTAATTCATTTTGTGTTCCCGGTCAAAAATGACTGCCCCATTATAGCTGATTATAAATCCTTAATAATACATATATTATCACCTACTGTTGTGTTTGATCTTTTTTATCAACTTAAGTTCTTGTGAACATTACAAGTTTTTAATATATATTTGCTATGTATAGCCTGTAGACCTCATTGACCTGAGTTCATACAACTCGTTTTTGAGTAAAAAAAGCATAATGTATGGATTATTTTGACTATAACAAATACTAAGATAAAACATATTCTGCTTTTTTATCACAGACTACTTTGTGTCAAAGTTTAACAAGGACATTTGTTTTGAAACCATTTAAAATTTTAAAATAGTGGCACAAAATAACATCAAAGTCAAATCTGAAAGGTATGATTTTATTAGTAAAGAAAGGACATAGGCCTAAAACTACACATGAAAACTTTACCATATTACAAAATTAATGTCTGAACAAGATGAAGAATTAAAGTAACAATAACAGTATTACTTACAATAGCAAAAACATTAAAATGTTCACAATCTGTCAATCAATGGTAGTTATATTTGGTGTGTACTCATGCATGTTGGACAATACATGGTGGTTGTTGCATGTACCTTGCAAATATATGTGCACTGCATTTATGGCACATAATGCTGGTTTTGACATCTCTTGGTGCACCTCTTCCTTTTGTCTCTGCTGTCTCTGGCGGACGTAGATCTTGCCCTGAGCCCTTATACATCTCTCATCAATCCAGCAGAGGAGGGATTCTACTGGGCAAAGGTTCCCGTGGGGGAGAGATTCTACTGGGGAAAGGTTCCCGTGGGTGTAAAGATTCTACTGGGGAAAGGTTCCCATGGGGGAAAGATTCTCCTGGGGAAAGATTCCAATGGGGGAAATGAATCTATTTTGGAAAGGTTCCGTGGGAATTGCCATGGAAGCCAAGAAGGGGAGAGCAAGGTGTGTGTGTGTGTGTGTGTGTGTGCTCAAACACACCAGCATGTGGGGGTCTGGGAGAGGAAGTGTGTCCATCTGATGAATGGCCATGTGCCTGAACTCAGTTTTATACACTAATTGTAGTCTCACCCATTAATTTAGAATGACTGGTCATTTTTGACCGGGAATATCACAGGTGTACAAAAGTTAAATAAAACCCCCCAAAATTTTATGAAAATGATCAAAATTTATTTTGTGTGTTCATATGCTCTGTATGGACAAAGTAATGGAACCTTTTGACAATCAGATAAAAAAATTACTACATTTTTCAGAGAGAAAATTTGTTAACTGGTCACATTTGACTGGAACACAACAGGAGGGTTAAAGGGCGATAACATCTGAAGGTTCCATTGTCTTCATAACTGCGGACGAGGTCACACCCTCACCACCTCCTATTGCGCCAGTTACAGATCCAGACAGGTGGAGTTCCCATTGCTTGCTTAGCCAGTTGCCCTGACAGTTATCCACAACACACAAGCCTGAGTGAAAGGTAAAGTTTGTGGCTGTGTATCCTTCAGATAAAAAAATGACTTTCCAAAAGCAGTTTGGCAAACACATGCACCTGTTGACAGTGCTGTCAACTATGTTCAGCCCCCTGTCAAGTCTACTGCCGCTGGGCTCTCAAAGTAAAAAAAATGAAACGGATTAAAGACTTATGCAGGACCTCAGGCAATCAAAGATCAAGTTCCTTTCTGAGACTTTGTAAAAAGAGTTTCAAATATAAATGCTCACAGTTTGTTAATAGTAACATTAAATGTAACATACAGGTATACAGGATAAACATTTGGGTAGCATTGTATTTAAGCAAAATACAATCATCGAAATGTAACTCGTGTGACGGACACGGGTAATTTAATATTTCAATATCATTCAATATCAATATTTTATTACTATTTCACAATGTTTTAATTTCACATTTAACATGTAACAACTGCAGAGAAACAATGTGGAACCAAATTAACTTTCCTAATTAAACTTTCTTTGTATTTTCCACTTCATAGCTTGGATGTACACAATCATTCCTTGCTGAAGAATTTTGACTGTGGAAGTCTTTAGGGTAGCAAGGTAACAGCAGGTTAATGTCGTGGCAAAACAAAAACCTGTGTAGAAATACTTTTTACCTCCCTCCCCGACATCTCACCTGCTGTAAACATGCAAATGACTGACTCTGTTTGTCACAAAGGCTACAACATAAACAAAATGGCAACCTTCTATCACTTGATAGCTGGGAAGCTAACTAAACTGACCGGTGAGCTTGGGGGATGCTTCCATTGCAGATTGTAAACTCAACCCTGCTTGCTCGCCCCAAAAATCCTTACAGTGGATGTCATAGGCCTGCATCTTTTGCTCTTTGGCTCACTGGAGACTGGAGTTCTGTAGCTTGTGGACATAGTCCATCCACGGTGGGAATTGGAATCTCTGCATGCTAAGTTGACCAGTGTCCACATAGCCAGCCTAAACAGGAGAGCAGCTGGTGGGCACCTGGTCAACAGCACAGCGGAGCAATATGCTAACATGATCAGAGGGGTAGCCAGCTGGGTGGCCAGTGTCTTGTTAAAGCACTCAATGTGTGCATCTGGGGCTGATGGGAAGTTGCACAAAGTTCCGCTCCTCCTCCAGTACCTAAAAAAATGGCTCAGTAGCCACTCGACCACTGGTTATTAGCCTGATCTAGACTTGTATCCAACTCAGGTCATTTTATAAAGTAATCCATGGCTATGAGCACAAATTTGTTTCCATGATCAGTCACTAGGAAGGGGCCAACAATCTCCACTCCAATACATTCAAATGGAGCCTCGACCCAGTACTGTTGAAGTGGTGTGTGCAGGTTATCCCCATGCCTATTTTTATACCTGTACATGAATCACAGCGATGACAATGGCACTCCACATCCCGGCAACAGCACGGCTAATATGCAGCTCTTCGTTGTTCTCCTGGGCTGGCTTCAGCTTCACTGTTGTCCACTTCGGTTATCTGCCACGCAGCTTGTCCCCGCTGTAACTCACACTGGGCAGGTAATGTCGTTATGGCCCAGTTCTCCCTTGTCCTCCAAGCTGGTGCTGTGTACAGCCCTTGCTCTGACAGGTTCATCTTGAAAGTGTGTCAGCGTTGCTATGCAACCAACCAGTGCAATTCTCCTTGATGAAATTGAAACCTTGTAAGGTCTCGATCCAACCTTATGGGTCCTTGAAATTCAATAGCCATTAGAGTGACACGTGGTCAGCGCACAGCCAGTAGAGCCACCTACACAGGTAGGCTAGAAAGAGGCCTGCGTGTCACGCTATAAATGTATTTTCTGTGTCAGGAAAGTCAAGCACCAGAGCTGTGGCAAGGGCTTACAGAAAGCCTGTTTGCAGTCTGCATCCCAAGTGAATTGTCTTCCCTTCTCCAACAAGTGGTGATGAGGAGTGAGTCAGTCATTCACGCCACCTTCACTATGTCTGTGGCTGCGACCATATGGCCCAGGAAGTATGAATGTCTTTGCAGTAAGCTACATTTTTTGGGTTCAGCTTTAGTCCTGCCCCCAGACAAGGGAGAACACCTTCAAATGTGGGTGCATGCACCAGCAGGTCATCTAAATAGACTATATAAGGTGGCGGGGGCATCACATTGCCTGAAGGGAAGGAACTGCCAAAGGCCCCTCCCGATAGACTTTTGTCGTGCTGCTGGAGTGAGTTCCACCTGCTAGTAGCCACTGTACAAGCTGAGTGGGCCAAAACACCAGGAGCCCCAGTTTTTAATCCAAGGCTTGTGTGGGAGCTTTTTTTTTGTTTATTTCCCTGTAATCCACACAGAACCCCTTTGACCTGCAGCCATTATCTATTGAGAAATTATGACTTAGCTCCTACAACTGTAGTTGCCTTCGAGCTCGTAGCACTCTGGGGCAGACCAGGCTGACCGCAGAGCTACAGAGCGTCCAAAAGGGTGGTTTCTTTGTTGCTGAATAGTGACCAGATTAGTTTTACATTAAATAGGCCCACCCTTGTGATTAATTCAGAGGGGGCACTGGCTCTGAGTAGTTCATAATTCAGAGACAACAAGCACTGTCTGTATTATAATCACTGCTTTTCCAAACACAGGCAAATCGCTGTACAGCGGGAACCTGCATACACAACATACCTGGGGGCTATTTCCTGGCTTAGATACACAACCACCCTACTCCGGCTAGCTAGTTCCCTCTTCTCCAAAGTTTCTGCCACCCTCCTATCTGTACATCAATAGCCCAATTAGACTGTCCATAGCCCTCCGAATGTAACATTGGCTATAGAACTGTATACCTTCTTTACCCAATGTTGCAAACTAAGTAAATAAACGCCAGAAATCTCTCATGGTGAATTTTTTAAGGGCTTATTTGTACTTAGAGGCTAAATCATGACTGGCATTTGGTACTGAATTAGTCTCAGTGAATGTTAAAATGCTGAAGTAACCTTAAAGAAAAATGCCCCTTCCTGCTTCTTGTCACGAGAACTGTCTGTTAACTATTGAAAGGTATGCTGGGGATGGAAGCCTCAGCTAAGTGTATCTATGCATGGGAACCCATTACATAAAGGCATAATTATGATTGGGAAATTGAATTTTGGAGCATTTCAGCACAAAACTTATGTATTTAAATGTCTGAACTGTATTAGTTTTTTTAAATGTCTAATCCCCTTAAAAACCTGTTTTGGGATGGCCATTTCCTTGAGACAGTAAAAAATAAGGCAGCAGGAGACCGAAGATGAATTATTGTCTGGGCTCTAGATTTTTCTAGGCATCAAACACATTAATCACTCTTAGCACTCCCAAAGGTTTGGTCAATCAGACAAAACTCTTGAACATCCTGTCGGAACATGCTTAATCCTTTCCAAGCAAGCACAGCCACCTACCAAAAAGTACAGCTACACCAGTCTGTACTTATAAGCCGCAACTGAATAAGTGTTTCAAGTTAAACATTATCCATTTACGCCGTTGGTTCCTGAGAGGAGTCTATACAAAATCACCCTCAGAGCTCTGAGCATATGAAGAGAACTAGACTAATTATGTTCACAAACATAAGATCTGGGTACCCAAAATTTAGTTAGATACAGACCAGTTGGAATTGTTGGAAGGCTGCAATTCTATCATTTTATTTCCCAAACGCAATGCAATGCTGTCACCTGGGGAAGCGTTTTGACCGGTCATAGCATCCGTATAAACTAACCACTGAATTTATCTAGTTTACAGGCAAGGGATATTGCCCTTCTTAACATTCATGTTCTGGTGTTTGCATCTTGCACTTCTTTGCCCTATGCATTTAACACACTTCCCATATCAATAACGAGACAGTTCGGCTATTGAAAAACACTCAGTCCACAAACATGAAAGGTAGAACATCCAACTCCGCTCACAGCTACAAATTCCTGAACATTACTCCCCAGCAGCTGTGTTTCCCCACGCAATGCTTCAGAGAGCATAACATTAAACAATAAAAAGGTAACCAAACCCAACCACACACATATTCAGCAAGCATTAACATACCACAAAGCAATAATGGGGACCACATATATATTGTTGCACAACTTTTAATATAATATCCTAACTATTCTGTACAACCTGAAACATTGCATTGAATAACAGATGTAGTAGAACAATTTAAGGCCATAGCAAGCACACTGTCTACATAGTTATGCTGCTGTGACTTTCAGATCTGTCCTATTAATGGTCATAAAAACATTTTTTTTTAAAAACCCTCAAAATTTCACTCATTTACTTTAATTGATATATTATTTTGGTACTTGTCAAGCTTATTATTAAACGGTTGTTAGAATTTTTGTGGGACAAAAAGAAGGATCGTAAAATGTCAAACATAGTACAGTCAAAACAGTATATTACGGTGCTTGTTACGACAGCGCTATGCATCTCAAAAAACTCTATCCATTCTACAGGTCAACTTCATACTCAATGCACCCCAGACAACCGCCTACCCATCCTGCACACTTTAAAACTGGACACAGGGGAAAAAGCAAGGACAGAACTGCCTGAAGTCCCAGGTCACAGCCGCCCATCCTATGCCCGTGAGAGTCAGCCTCATCCCGTTCTGCCTAGCTTAATCACCAGAACCAACTTTCCCCAATATCTGTATACACGTGAAAATACACAACACTCAAAACATTAGGTTTTCAATGACTAAAAAACACAAAAATATAATTTGGCAACAAAAGCAATTATTTGCAAGCTCATGGGTAGTACAGTTACAGCATTGATACGGCTGCAAGGCAGCTGAACCGAAGGAGCTCCACTCCATAACGTCTGGTTCATTCAAAGAAGACGGTTTTACATCTCCACTGCAAAGAGCCCTATCCAGCTGCCAAGAGTGTCATACACAGCTCAAATCAGATTCAAACCGAAGCTAATACAACTGAGAAACGTTTTTGTTTTTTTCAATTTTCATGAAATCGTTTCCTCAGCGGATGGAAAAGCAAGTTATGTAGGCAATCCCTAAGACATGTATGGAGTTCTTGTCAATAGTTTCAGGTTAGACTTGGACGTTTGAGTTCTTGGCATAAAAAACCCTGAGTAACCTATCCTGTCAAGTCAAAAGTCGGATTCGTTTGATACGCTCTGGGCCGTCAAAATTATTCTTGCAATTAGGGCAACTGGAATGTGGTGTTAATCAAGAGCTGTGGAGTTTTCTTTTCCAGTATGTACTGTGGCTCTTTGCAGTTCATTCTACATAGAGTGAGTGACCCGTGGCGTACACTGCAGCTTCGTTTTGCCGCACCCATTTGTAACTTTATTTAAAACATTTCATTACTATTATTGAGTATATGTTTACCGTGTACAAAGAAAAAGAAAAAGAGAAAAAAAAAGAAAAAAAATTGTAGCCAAAAAATAAAAACCAAACATGCACTTTTAAAAGGGTTTTGCGGCTGTCACTGCAGACGAATGGCAGATATCTGCAGTTGCGAGCCGATGTCCGGATTGGGTCGATGCCTGGACCTCCGAGTTGCCCACGTCACTGCTGTTTACACTCGGCGGGTTGCGGCTCTTCTTTCTGAGGACGCCGCGGCAGGGCAGGCAGTGAGGAACATAGAGAGGGGATTAGGAACGGCAACTGCAGAGAACTCAGTAAGGTGTTAAAAAGAAGAGAACGTTTCATCCGAGAGAGCACACAAACAGACTAAACTGCAGACAATGGCCAAAGAAAGGTGAGGGCGTCACAGACACCGACAAGCCATAAAACCGAGAGGGGGGGGGGGAGGAACCTTCATAATCAGAGAGACGCTGCCTCCTGTCCTACATCAAGTCGGACGTAAATGCTACCATCTTAAGCTGCTACGTGGTTGTGGCAGGCTAATCGAGTCGGAATTAGCCTTTAATTTAACAGCTCCAGTCTGGCTTCTCATTTTGCCATCTTGTTCATTTCATAAACAAATTTAAATCTTGGAAGACTAGATGCATCCATTCTCGGGCACCATTTGGAGACGTCTCAGAACATCTCCTAGCGTGAAAGACCATTTGCGGCTCTGTTAACAGGTCTCTTTGACCAGGTCGTGTAGTGAGGGCGCCAGGTTTGTTAGGAACACAGCTATCAAAAGACAGAGAGCGGAGAGAGTGAAGCTGGTGAGTCAGACACAATGAGGATAGGAGGGGCCCAACTAAGATCTCCCTTACCTATGAATGCATGAGGTGAGAATGAATTATGCCTGTAATGGGGGGCAAGGGGGTAGAAAAAACAACGGTAATCACAATTACATGTGAGAAAGTAAAACTTTACAGAAAAAAAAAAAGTTAAAAAAAATACCTTCCCACATTGTTTCATAGCATCCCTGGCTAACACATTGATATGGTTCGCATCAGTTGACTAAAGAACCTTATTATTGCCTGGTTTTGGTTTCGGTGAGAAAATCCCCCTTCGTCTCAATGACCCCACTGTAGCCGTAGTGAAAGCCTGACACGAACACACTGATTATATACGGCCTTGTCATAGGAATCCGATATATAGCCATCCAGGATATCTGGAACTTGGAAGTGAAAACTGACCTTGGGGTCATCGTCTCCCTCGTCTTCATCACCATCCTCCTCCTGGTCCTATTACCAGACAGATAAACACGTTACTTTTCTTTCACCCAACCCAATCTCCAGGCCCACCATCCCTTTTGGCTACAGTTTCACCAAACACACACGCAGCAGAGACACAGACACGCGCGCACACACACAAACACACACACAAAGAAGAATGAAAAATCTCACCTCCTCCTCCCCTTCCTCGAGCTCCTCCTCTTCAAACTGCAGTAAAGCAAAGACATATGTGTAGACTTGAGGACAATTGTAAAGGGGATGCAGCAATACTGAGCAGATGGTGGTGAGGAACCTACACTTTCGTCGTCCTCCAGGGCTTCCCCGGTGAAGTACAGCACAGCTCGGGGGACTATCCGCTCACGGAAGAAATGGCCTATTTCAAAGTCTGTGGCTATAGTAAACTCAGAATCCTCATCCTGCAGGGGGAAGAAACGCCTGCCTCAATATCACGATACACAATATACAATTTACGACAGAAATGACACCTGAGCATTTTATTGCTTCACGGATAACTTTTTGTCAGTCCAACATTTTTTTTTAATTGCGGTGGGTGTGCGGGGCAAAATAATTTCTGTACATGAAACTCACCATCTCTCCTTCCGATGAAACTGAAAAAAAGAAAAAAGTAATTAAGTTGAAGTTTCAACATGACCTGATAAAAGGACAGACTATAAAAGTAGGGAGTAGTGAGGAGGAATTGGAATGACATGGTTTAACAGCACATTCATGTTTACATATGCAATGTTCATTGATTTTAAACACAGTAATCCATATATCTGCCATGTGAAAAAGATATCCATGACACAAGCTTCACTCCAGTTATTTCACATTAGAACAGGCAATCAGCTAATATGGTCACCCTAGACCCTAATCCCCAAGGGAATACGGGATCCTGAATACAACATCTTTTAAAGATGGCATCTTTAAGGCAGAAGGCCAAAACAAGATTGATTTTAAAAAAATAAAAGAAATAAAAAATGGCTCTGTGCAAGCATAAATTACTTTTAAAACCCTTCAACAAAACGGAAGAAACCCAAACCTTAAAACTATCTAAAACTTCTCCAAAAAAGAGGTACAGGTTATGGAACAGCATAAGTGCCCCCGTCGGGACACATTTATGTTAGTCCTTTTAATGTAAAAAACTAAAATCAAGTTATGTTTACCATCCTTATCTGCCTGTACATGAGCGAGGTACAGAAAGTGGTTGCCGTTGGTTTTGAGGCAATCGGACCAGCAGAAATGCCCTATTCTCCAAGCCCCCCAGATGCAAATATTCTGATGCTTCATTGAGCGTATGCAGCTTGTGACAGCTGAGATATAGCGACAGCGTAATATCCTCTGCCCACAAAAAATATGACTTATTTCAAGGAACGTAATTTCCTAAATCATATTTTGGAATTTCTATTTAACAAGGGGTTATGGAAAATAAGGGACAGTCCACTGACAAACGGGGCGTGGCCACCCTACATCAGCTAGAATTCCGTCATTCCCCCCGGCAACATACCGCAAACATCACGCCAAAAAGATTTCTACTTATCAAGATAATTATGATTCTATCATTGTAATTCAATCTGGATAAGAGCTCAGCCAAGCAAGAGAATGCTCCCAGGAATGCTACTTATGGAGCACGCCAGTTTTAACTGAATACGTCTTTGTCCTTTGGTTTTTTCCACCTGCCCATTTGTATAGCAGTGACTCAGGTTTTATACCTGTCTGAAGTGCACATCAGCAGGTCACATTATGGTCACATGTCTGAATGCCTCAACTTTCCTGCCACCTGCTGGCCAAGGCACACTGCTTTCATGTAATCTACACCTCTCCCTTCTCATAACTGCCAGTCAAACAAGCAGTTTTGGCCACTGAAATTTCATTTCACAATTATAGTTTGTATAATTGAGTATCTGTTGCTCGAAATCAATAAGGCTATTAGTTTTTAACTTTCCCGAAATTCAGAACAATGAACCCTACTACATTGGTACACGTGTTAATGGCCGTTCACAACCCTTACTTCAGCTAGTATCTCACATTCTGGTGCAGCTGCTCAGCAGACCAGCTGTTCTACTACTGTCTGGATGCCATTCATAGTTGTGTTAGAGCATTTACAGATCACCAGTGGACCAACAATGCGATGCCTGTTGTCGTCTTCATGCAGCACAGAAACCTGGATTGTTTGTCTCAACCTGCAAGGTAATTACTACCCGTTTCCAATGGCTGCTGCACACTACTGAAATAATATACCGTTCTAAACAGCAGCAAGCAAGTGGAATTTATCTTACCCAGGTTTTATGTGCATTAAACCTTCATAAAGCAATCAATCATGGCCACCCTACCTTTCCACGCGTCTGGCTCCACATCACCATTTGATTAAAATGGCCATTTATTTTTCATTTAAAACCCTAACCGTTTCTGCATACACTGAAATAACCAGTCCAACGTTGCAATACAAATGAACATTCATAAATAAGTTCACTGAACACATTAGATTTACAGCAGATTCTAATTTCTAATGAAGGGAAAAAAAAAAAACGTGATGCAATTCAGGACTGCACAACATCGGTTATTTCAAACAGGAAATGGCTCATACCAAACCAACCTCGCTGAACTGGTCTTTAAATAATCCCACCGTATTAACGCTCGTCTTCAACTTCCCATTTTACTTTTCATCAAACAAAAGGGCTTTTAACTTGCACATTGTCACTGGAAGAAAAAACTAAAGTACGACAGGCATATACAAACAAAATTAAATAAGAAACCGACTAGGGCTGGGCGATAAAATGATTATTATCGCAATATTTTCCTCAATATAAATATAACAAATGTTTGATAAATGTATGTAAAATGTATAAATGTAAAAATGTATTTGAATCACAAACTCCCAAATGCCAATCATGTCGCAGGAATAGAGGTATGTATTGCGCAAGTTAAGTTGTACGGTGAGAGGTCAGCACGTTGTAGTTTACACACACAGTGGCTGGCAGACTTGTAGTTGGAGTGGTATAGGTGAAATAAGCAAAATGAGCGACACTGAAGAAAGTGCAGTACCCATGACCAGCTCGAAGGATGAGGACATTGTCGACAAGAAACTGAAGAAAGGTCACTCACTTTATTCAGCCATTACACAAAACTCGCTTTACTTACTATTCAAATTAAAGCTTGGATGATACTTTGTTGACTAAAATTTTACTTCCAACTCCAATTTTAATCTAATTAAAAGACATACTTTTGATGTAGAGCTCACTAATAACAAATTAACATTCCCAGTTCAATGGAAAATCATAAATACATTCATGTTTTGAAATTTCTGATATCTTACTGAGCATTCAATGTAGCTGGTTCCTTTAGCTGGTATCAGTCTTAGTGTAAATGCCCTTCCCTCATGACAAATAATTAAGTGACGGTTATTAAACCAGCACTTCTTCACCTAAGTCTTCGAAAAAGACTTTTGTTAAGCAAAGTCTAAGAGCAGCGAAAGTACAGAGAAGCGCAAAGCAACCGAGGAAAATGGAGACCTCAAACAGCAAGAAGCAGAAACAACAGTGGAGTTGGCAATACGCTAGACTAAATCTATTAAGATATTCATTTTGTTGATTTTACTTAATTTTACTCATGCATATTTTTATGCTGAAAAAATATTTTATCATTTTAATTGTTTTGAATGTTCTACTTCAGCAAGTGTTTGTCATGTTCTGACCATAAAGAATAGTTTAAAACCATAACTAACCGTCTGATTTCACAGGAGAAAAAAAATCAGCCTTTAAACTTGAAAGAAATAACGATTTGACATTTATCGTGATAATTATCGATATTGACTGATATTACATTTTTTGGCCATATCTCCCAACCCTAAAACTGACAACAAACGTCAAGCCGCTACAGGAGTATGTAGAAGATAAGCCAGCAGCTTCTTGCCATATGCGGTCAGTTCATAGATTAAAGTGGTGTTGAGTGACGTGACCTAACCTATCAAAAGGGTGACTCATCTTTAGAAACAATCCACCCAATTCCCCTAGAACTACCGTTTAAACAAGAGCAATTTAAAAGTGAGGAAAAACACGATACTTCACCGAAACTTAACAGTGAGGTGTTGCTAGTTAGTTTGCGACTTTGATGCCCTGTTTTAGGCCCTGTTCTTGCTTCATGTCAATTTTATCGTAAAAATCAACCAAATATCAGATTAAAGGATAATCCGACAGTAGTAACTTAGGTATTCTTTGCAAAAAACAAACAAATAAATGAATCTATCTCCGAAATTCCAGTCAGACAATTAAACGGTCACGGCCTGTGACTACTGGGGGACTGGTGCCACCTGCTGTGTGCACTCGCAGTCACCTAGCAACTCCCTCCCTCCAGGGAAATGACGCTACTTTTGATGTAGCCGTGGTGCTTTTGTGTTGTAGGCTTGGCTTAAAATGAACGCACGACTACTTCACCAAACCAAGACCCTAGAGTACCTCAGCTGCATGCTCTCCCCATGGGGACTAGGGTGGGTGAATGCGCTCTACCTTTGATAGGGTTGAAGAAGTTGAAGAAGGAGTCGTTGGGCACTTGCTTGGTGACCGTCCTCATCACACCACGGCCCTTGTGCTTCTGCTTCTTCTTGATGGTTTTTACGGTCACATCTTTGCCTTTACTCCAGTTGATTTCACAGCTGGGGAAGACACAGACCACACACGCTCTAATACCCCTTTAGGCGAGCACTTCTCAATATCATACTAAGGCAGCTGAATTTAAACACCGGCTCATTTAAACCTGAGCAGTGCTTTTGTTTCACTTGTATTCGCTATGCAGTTTGCCACCAACACACGTACACATTTCTGATCGAACCGCAGAAGCCCACCGGCCTCGTATCTCACCCTTCACAGGCCACGATCTCCGGCCCTTCAAACGAGAAGGGATCGGTAACGTCTGGCTCAGACCTCATTTTGTACACCTTGGTGAGGACCGTGTTGCTGAAGAAACCGTTGGGCTCAAATTGGAACTCTAATGTAAAACTCTTGTCAAGGAGAAGGGAGAAGACAAATAGCCAAGGTACAAGATCAGTAACGCTACACAAAGACACAGGTCAGACTTCCACAAAACTCATCGTGTTTTAAATGACTTTGCCGACAGACCGTTCACTGCACTTACCATTGGTTGACCGGGTTCCGAAAATTTAACTTTGATGTCTTGCAAATGTCTCAGGATTGGCTCGTCGTGTTCCTAGTGAAAAACAGCAGCGATATGACAGGAGGAGAGGAGGTGACGGCCGATTAATTAGTCATTAAAACAAACCATGGTGTGCTAAATAAATAACAAGAGGCAACCTGGCGTGACAACCAATATTTCTAGTGGCAGCAAAGCACCGAGAAATGCAGCCAATATCTTTCAGGTGTGACCCAGGCCCTGGACAAATACCCTGCCGCAGGATCCCAATGTTGCACAAGCATTTGCCTTCGCTGCAACAACTGTTCTACAGTTGTCTTCTCATTGCAACAAATGTACGCCCCTCAAAGACACGGCAGATCTACAGACACCAAAAACAACCCACGCTATGTTGACTTTAAACCTTTGGCTGAGAGAGCTCAAATTACAGGAATCTAGTCTGCAGTTTTAAAGACCCAAGATTCGTGTTCAGGCAAAAAAGTAACCCTCCCCTCTTTGTTGTTCGTGCTTTGCCCTCAAATACCAAAGAGAATGGAAAAACTTGAACAAGCGGGCTACAAAAACGAGCCTGCTCCACACCTTAAAACCCCGCCCTAGTCTCCCACCTGAAGCATATCGCTGAGAATGTCGACACTCCGGAAAATGGTGAGCCAAAACTCGGGGATGCCCTTGGGGTCTTCCTCCGTAGCTGCAGCTGCTGCTGCTTCTTTCTTCTCCTCCACACAAGCCTTCTTCTTCAGCTCCTCCTACGGGCAACCAGAGACAGGCGCTCACACGTGGTCACACACGCTCGCATGTACCGACCGCAGGAAAGTGCCAGAACCGAGAAACCGTTGCCTCCAGAAGAGAAAGCGCCATGCAGCCAAGTGGAACCAACTGCCGTTTCGAGTTTGTTTGGGGAAAGCCCAGTAACACTTAACGGACGACGAGCGGACTCACAGCCAACACCTCTTCATCCTCCCGGTCGCTGTGCCACTCACACTCCTCGTCTGTAGGTTCAACCGTGCCCGACACCACGTCTCGTCTCTGGGGTCAGCACATACGGAGCAGCGTGCAGATATGACAGCAATAAGAGAGGGGACTAATAAAACCAACACGCGAAAGAGCATCACAGGGAAAAAAAATAAGCAAACATTACAGTTATCCGAGACTAAGCGTTTGACAACAAACAAAACAAGTTTCTAGGGACGTACTCCGTATCAAATCACCGTCAGTGCTCTGCATTACAAACAGCCACACTTGACCTACAGAGTGTTCCGTCTGCAGACGGCAGCTCACCTTGTCGAACAGGGGCTGGTAAAGTGCGGCGTACTTCCTCTCCAGCTCGTGGACCTCCTCGTAGAACTTGGCCTCTATGTGAGCACAGCGGACCTGCAGCTGCTTCAGAGCGTTCACCCTTCTCTTCACCGACCTGGGCAGGCTACGCGGAGGAAAGGGGTCGTGAGGAAGCAGAAGTGGCAGGCCACTCAGTGGGGGGTGCAGGTGATGTGTAGCGTTACTGTGCCTTCCCGTAGCATGCCGGAATATAACGTGCTCCACATAAACCGGTGCACAGGGAGCCAGAGGGCTCTGTGTCGCCTTCCTCACCTCTCGATGTTGGAGGGAGTGTGCGACGCGCTGTCGAGTCGGTCCTGAAGAGCTGCAAGGGCCTGAGGGTTCTGCATAACCTGATGGCCCACCTTACCTGTTAAAACCCAGCAAAAGCCACTTCACATTCACTGACAAGCTGGAGAAAACATAGCAGGAAATGCGTACCGTCAAAGTAAAAAAGGATTACTAGAAGAAGGCAAACCGATTAAAATGCAACCTCCTGTTCCCTTAATCTGATCCAGAAGGGCTAATAAATGCCTGCTTTTCTGGAGGAGTAAACATTAGGTATCCTTTTCTTGATCACCTTACCTGGTCTTACAGGGTTTAAGTACGAGCTCTGCCCGATTCTATAACACAGGGAACACCTCTAGCATCGGTGCATCTCACCATCCTCTCACCTCTTCTCGCTTTCTAGTGCCGGCACTGTAAATGGCACCCGATACGGCTTTTGCCAAGGCTGCAACGCCCACACCATACCTCACAAAAGCCAAGGAGTGTTTAGGTTTTTTTTTAAAAACAAAACACAAAGACAACCTGATTCTGCATGCAGGATGTCAAACCAATTGGCTGCGCTACTATTAATATTTCAGAGGCTGTAGCTTATCAGATAGAAGATGGATGTGGTCTGGAGAGACCGAGCCAAAACAGCATTTGGTACTCCTAAGTTAAACAAAAACTAAATGATTTCAACAAGCCATTTCTGGACACTATTCAGCCAGCTGTTGTTTTACTGTCCACCATGAAAAGCACCAGTGAGACATCCCCAGAAGGGCCTCCTCTCCATTTTCCTTAAACATGTTGGGTAAAAAAGAAATAAACACTGTCATTTAAATAGAATGTTATATTTAAGTATCCTACTGTGTATTCAATATCCTACTGCCATAGTTAGTCAGACCTACAGGGTTTTTATTGTCTTGCTATTACAGAATTAATGGATACCTTTAAGGCCATAATAAGTGTATTAGTTCTCCGCTCAGCTGTAAACCTACACTGACTTTATAAAGGACGAACAGCTGGGTGGAATGGGACCCAACACAATGGGTGGAAGCAAACTATTAAATCTGGGACGAAACCCAATGGGTGAAAGTTTCTGATCTCCTTGTACTGAAAACTAACCTGTAAAAAGAACCTATAACTCAGTAACTCACAACCCATCTGATCAGCTTAAGTAAATAACGCAACAATAAATTGTTCATAAAAGCTGCCTATGCCTGGTTAAGCTATAAGATCAGATTTCCCCCCCATATATGTGTTAATAAAACCAAGCCAGCCAGCCCGCCAGCCAAACACACACAGGTGTGAAATAATATAACAATCTTGTTCTGGAAATGGTAAACACCTGTAAGATGTAATGCCATATGACCAGTGTCATTACTAAAGCATGCTCCTGGCGAAAAAATAAGAGTCGAGTCATGACAACCACATCCGCTTTACCTCTGGTTTCATTCTTGTCCCCCTCCATTTTAGAACAGCAGCCCCCGTCTTCGGTCACACAAGAGATGAACAAATTAGACAAATTAAAAAGATGTTGCACAGGAATTTTTTTTTAAACTTTTTTTTTTTTTCCCTTTACATTTTAGTCTTAGTTAGTTAGGCGTTCAGGATTACATTCAAAACATTCAAATTAAAAAATGAAAAAACTAAAAACTACGAACGTAATATCTGCAAAGAAAGAAACCTTTGGAGCAACAACAAAACGCACATAAACAATGTCCTGTAAAAACCCGTAGGTTACGCAAGAAAAACCAGGACAAAAATTTGCTTTAAATTTTCAGCTGCCATCACCATCTTAATCTCATAAAATCCGTTTTAAATGTTTTTGAAAGAGATAATTCATTTGATTTAAATATCACGACGACATCCCATGAACCGGGTTTGACAAGTGGAAATGAAAGGGATTAAACGACTGAAAAGAACATCGCATTTGTGGTTTACCGCTACACCCGGTTGTCTTCAATATAGCAACAACCCCACATGATTTACTAACTACCTGTTCGTTTTGACTCGCTGTCACTATCCTGCTTGTTCACAATAATAGGTATCGAACGTTACAGCTGTTGAAAAATCTGCTTTGTAATGTCAACTATACGTTGGCTACGATACTCGCAGCAAAAGTCCTAAGTTAGGAAGCCGAACCCTGTCTGTAAGTATGACGACTTCCAATCTAATTCTACAATCTACTTCTACGTAGCTAGCTGGTGTGCAATTTAGCTAAAACTAAAACCAGACAAATTAATTACATAATAACGGACTACCACACTTAAAAAAATAAAAAAAAATAAAAAATCGAATAAAGTCGACACTGGCCTTTCCCTGGTATTCAACATTTCTGCAATATAGCGATCTTGGGCGTGCCACACCGTCTTGTTATTATTAAACGCATCTTATGGCTGTTAGCTCGCTACCTAATTAGCTTTAACTAGGACGGTTCAGAAGATTGATCACAAAAGGTTCTTTATTGTTGCTGTTTGTAGTCACAGCTACTCCCGTCTCCGTCGGTGTCACTGTGACAGTGACAGACGCGCCTGTTTCTGACTTAGCAAGTAGCAGACTAGCTAATGTCTCCACATGGGCTGACTTAGCTAGATATCAATGCTACATCTAAAAGTACTAGATGTTAATATTTCCTTCAACACAAAACATCATTAGTCGATTATTCCACCAACGGATTATTTATTTATTAGAAAAACGAATACATACGCGACATGAACACATTTATTTAGCTATGATTCTCCGTCTTACCTCGGTGTCAATGCTCAGCCAGTCTATTCTCACACTTCTAGCAGCAACGAAAGCTGCACTTCGCAACAATCCTGTATCTCATTGGTCCAAAATGAGTTACGAACGTCCTAACAAAATTGAGGAATAAATAAGATCTTACATAATTGGTTCCCTATCTGAAACGGAGCGTTAACTGTAATATGTAGTAACACTTGGTTTAAATTCTACTCTGTTTAACACTACTTCATGAAAATTCAGATGTATGTGTAATAACCGAGTCTATGACTTAAACACATTATTGTGATTTCGCCTGTGTATGAGGGTGGAAACCAGTGCCACTAAGTTTCTTATGCTTTTCTCATTCGCATTGAAAATGATGTCAAAGACTTCTTGTACTAAACCAATCAAATGATTTTCTGTAGTTGATTTGTAAATGCCTTACATTGAAATTTTACGGTACCTGAACAGGGAATTGTGTTAATTTTATCTCTGCTAGTCCGGTTTACTTACTAGTTACAATGTATAAAAGTCGTTTAGTAGTTCTATAAGTTCTATTAACTCCGGTGTGGTTGCATACTGCTGTTTTTACCCTTTCATCCAAATAAGTTCCTTTTATTTCTCCCCTCAGTGCTGTTCCTGCTGCCTGCTGTGTCCCCCCCCCCCCTCACAACTAAGGGACTTCATTATATCCCTTACGTGATTTTTAAATAATAATGCCGTCCGTACTCATTTGACAAAAAAAATATGTTACACGTTGTGAAAATGACTGCACATAATCATCTTGATATAACCGTACTTCACAGCATTATATGTGTGAAAATATAGAGGGCACCTTGACTCATACTTTCTCTTACCTGCCCACTCACTTTTAAAAGTAATGCAAAGATTGAATAGGTCTCAATACAGAATGCATTCACAAAAATAAAACATTTTTTCGTAATTTTTTTAAGATGTCCCTAACTAAACTGGAATGTAAAGATCTCACTGATTTTTATCACCTGTTCCCCACTGTCCTCACAATAGACAATTAATTTATTGGAGTTTTGGAGTTCTGCCTGCATGGGCAAAGTCTCTTGCATTCCATATTTTTATGTCCCCATTAAGGAGTCTCAATGCGGTTTCATGCTGGGTTCTCTTGATATGGAGATTTCTTTTTATTATAGAGCTTGGCAGATACTTTTATCCAAAGCGCCTTGCACGGCAAAAGGAAGGATCGATTTATGCATCCGGATGTTTACCTTAAGCAGGTTAAGTACCGCACTCACAAATAGACTGACAGTACAGGTCCACAAACAAGCAACCTTTTGGTTGCAAGTCTGACAATTTAGCCATAGGCCTGGGGTGGACAAACCCGGATGCAAAAATCCACTGTGATGTCCTCCATGGGAGCTGCACCACTGTAACCCAAAACAGGCCTGGCAATCGACAGGTGTAATGAGATTCCTCCCCTTTTAAGGTTGGAGAAGTGCCATTTGCATTGCATCGCTGGAAAGACTCCGGGATGCATTTTTTATGACTTCGTCTCTGCTTTGAGTTTTCTTCTTTGTCCCTCCCTCCCTGCCTTGTGCCACTGAGGTGTGTTTTTCATTGGGAGACAGGCAGATCGTCTTACTGTGGCAAAAAGACGAGCGCAAGATTGATGACTGTTAACGGAGCAAGCAGCTGGATGAATGGGCCATGCATTGTTTTTAATGATCAAGGGGATATCAGCCTTTTACTCTTTTCTCTTCCACCTTTGACAGGGTCTTCCTATTTGACATGCGGGAGTAGATTAACTTCAACATAGTGGAAACACACAGGAACTGACACTGAAGAGGGAGGGGGGTCTGGAGTTCCAATCTGCTGGAGTTTCAATATACTTTTTAAAACTTTCCATGGCTTTTCATGTTCACTTGGTCATTGAAAAAGGACCAGACTGGGGTCCTCCCTAATAGCTCAGTTGGTAAAGGTGCTTGTCCAAGTGCAGACTATGCTCTATGAGATAGAGTTCACTGGTTTGAGAGTACTTCCTCACGCTCTCTGGATGTGGTGATGAGCCAAGATCCATTATTGTAATTGGCGATTCCAAATTGGGCTAAAAAATACAACACAAAACAGATAAGGGACCAGATTTAAAGTAAAGGCATCATCTGCTGTGCTCATTCTTCCAGGCTGTGGTAACATAAGGTTCCTTTGTGGGCCTAGGCTGTATTATCTGATGCCGGCCATCAGCAGCTGAGTTTGCTCACCTGCAGTTTGTGCTTTGGAAAGACTCTGGGCATCATGTGAATGAATAGGTAGCCAAAGACAGGCTGCTCAGAGGGCTGAATGTCTATCACTGAGTTGTTTACAGTTCAAATGCTTAATGAAAAACTAATTTACAAAACATGTACTCAAGGTTTATCCCAGGCTAAAGGGTGAATGCAAATGTGTCAAGAGTCAGTATAAGACCATGCCATATGTCAGAGTTGAAGCAGCGTAAAATCTCAATGCTCTAAAATCTCAAAGGTTCTTACGCAGGTCAGACATAGCTCAAGTAGGGACCAATAAGCATTTACCCTTATGGTCCTCTACGGGCAGCGGCCCTTCCCCATACCTCTCCATGAACCGTGTCACAAGACAAGCAAGAGGACTCAATTCAAATGTTTACCACTTGCATGTTGGGTGCATGTGTTAGATGTTGCTTTGTGTGCCTGGTCTCCTGTTTCTTGTACATATCCTCCCTCCAGGGTTCCCTATACTGAAGTCCTGCTTGAGAAAGGAGAATTGAATAGGCGATTGAAAGGAAGCTTTAGGCCGCTCTTTTTACTGCTCTGTATGACAAGGAGCTGCAGTTTTATTTACTGTACTGACCCTTTGCTGCCTGGAAGGTACTAGAATGAAGTGGCTTGATTGCATGTTGCATCCCTATGCTCCTCCCCCTTGATAAGAGGAGCAGAAGAAGCAGTCCACTTTACCTTTTGACTACTTTATTATTTAACGTTAGTTAATTGGTTAGCCGATGCCCTTATGCAGACCAGAGTGACACACTCCCCAAGCGGTACAATAAAACAGTTCCCCCCTCCTGGGACTTTTACCTGCAACTTTCTGGAGATCACTCAAGTACCGTAAACACTCGCTGGGGCTTTGCGACAATAACCTACATCAAAACTCCCAGAATAAAGTCAAACAAAAAGCCTTAAGACAAACACTGTCGAATTGCAATCAGAAGGCAAATGTGGTTCTGTAAGCTACCATGAACAGGCAACACGTCGCTAACATTCTAAGCAGCGAAAAAATAATTACAGGATCTGAGTCACTGAGGATCAGCAGTTGTACTGACCATCATTCTTGGACGAAAGGGGAGGAGGAGACTGAATGAGAGAGTTTCCAATTGGAAACAATTTACCTGAACCATTCAGATTAATTTAAAATAAAAGTGTGGGTTAAAATTTCAGTAGTAGTAGTCTGAAAACTAATGCTAGAATTTTGTTCAATTTGGTTTTGTTTTTTTAATTTATCAGTTTATTCAGTTAGTTAGAATATAATTTCAGTCCTAATCTGATTTTGTGCCATGTGGCTGCAAAAACAGCAGTACATTTTTCACTTAGGCTGAATAAAATTAACTAAAAATGTCAGGTTATTTAATCAAGCAATTCAAAGAAATTAAGTATTGCTTTGGTAAACGTTTTACATGCACCATATTCAAAAAACAATAGACTAATGTAAAAACAAAAACAATTCTGTTTGCCAGGGTGAAAACGCACCAGAGACTGACACCTTAAACCTTGACTTGCATTTACTTAAAATAGCCCTCCCAACCTCGCCTTCAGCTTGTCAGCTGTCAAATTAATCTACTCGGTTGTACACAATGCAGTTTATGAAAAGAAAATACATCTCTATGTGTGCTTTCTTCAGTTTAAGTACTCACTGAGTAATATGGTTGTGTTTGGGGGAGGGGGGTGGAATTAATTATTCTAATCCATCTAATCCAGGGAATAATCCACCCATTGTATTACATCAAGAATATTGTAGCAAGTATGCTGGCGACAGCAGTGGTTTTTTTGTTGTTGAATTAAACAATTTAGTGGTACATTCCAAAGTGGTTAGGAGGTCTAGACCTTTTAGTGACATTGGAAATGTCATCACCTTTGGCACTAGAGACCTAAATTTGATTCCTGCCTTAGTGCCTTAGTGAGGTCTTTCAGAAGTGTGTTGTGGATTTACAGTACTACTAAGAGCTTCTGCTCTAAGTAAGATTTCAGGAACAAAACTTGATGTAAAATTTCTCCAATGTTAAAATAAATGCTGTATGGTTTGTTTCAGAAGTAATGACTCCAGGGGGTCCCCCCACGCTTCAAATCGATGGGTTCAATCAAGCTTGTTTTCCAAATGAAATGCTTGTGACAACGTCATGCATGAAAACATACAATACAGAGCTGAAGCAGCCAAATCCAAAATTGAATGTCATTATTTAGCACATGACAAATTTAATATGTAGCTCCCTCTAACCATGTTCAGTTGTGTCATTATTGTCTTTGTAAAAATAACATTACATTTAAAAAGCAGATTTGTACGGATGCACATATAAATGGGATGAATGTATCATTAATCATTGGTATGATAATCATAGACAGATTTGGTCATAGTATAAATACTTTTGTTAAGACGCCGGGAGATTGGGATATTGAAACGGACATCAGCAAGGTAGAAAATCAATCAGCAGGGGTTTCTTCACAGGGGATGTGCTCGGTACCGATGTATACAGTGCAGCAACGAAACGAAAGGCATATAAAACAAAACCAATATAAACATTTGCATCTAGTAGACAATCTAGGTCATTCTCTTTCCCAATACAACAACCACTAACCACTAACCTCTAACCAACCAAACTACCCAACCCGAGTGCTGCACCACTAAGTTTTAAATGCCTGTAGCTCATCCCCTTGGAAACTTCCATTAATCAGGGAAATAATTAAGTACATTAAGACATTTAAAATCTTTTTTTATGTTGACTTTAACTCAAATTTGTGCAAAAATAAATGCATTGTCTGAACACCCCCTAATATTAAGTACACATTAATCCTTCAAGAAAACACATTTTCCCACCTCAAGCATTAAATCCCTTTTATCATTGTCCACTTTTGTCTGATATGGACACCATTTATATTCAACCCCGTCACAGAAAATATGGTAGCTGTCTGAATGTGATTTTAAAAGACACTTGTCATGCTCATGTGTCCCCCAGACCAATTCAGACAGTAGAAATATAACTTTTATGCCATATCTCTTAATTATGCTATATCAAACCCTGAAATAGACATGTTGTGCCAGCTAGCTAAGAGTGTAAACAGAAAATCAAATCTTCCTGGGATTGCTCCTAATATATCAGACTTAGCTCAGCAAAAATTCAAAAATTAAATTCAGATTTATTCAACTTTGCCATTCTAATTCACCAAATTGTCATGTGACGGGGTTTAGACTAGGGTGGAAGGGTTGAGGACTGTAACGGGGTTGAAGAGGGACATCAACTTCCACCCTTTAAGAACAAAACATTGGTCTCTCTCACTTAAATCACTGATCTTTTTTTTCTTCCCTGCCTCAACATTTATTTTCCATCTCTGATGCTCTCTTTCAAGGTATTTCTCCCTTTTTTCTGGGTCAGCATTTTGACGTGCTCGAAACTGCCTAAGTCTTTCTGCTGCTGATATGGGTGGCATCATGTCCATTCTTAGACATGCATGCACTATAATCCTAGAGTCATTTAGGATCAGATGAGATCTCACATTCACATGAAACACATCACAGCATGTTTCATAAGTGAATATAAACAATGTGTGTGTATAATATATTTAATTATTAATTTGTTTAGAAGCTACATTCATAAATAAAGTAAACAACTCAACCCCATCACAGATTTACCACCCTGTCACAATGAAACATGTGATGGAGTTGAGTGTGACGGGGTTGAGTTTTTTGTTTCAAAATGGCCCCTGCTCCTCATGTGGTGAAGGTCAGGAGACCACATGGTGCACATTAAATTAATAGATTGTATATATTTATGGATTAAAGTATAATTTTGATAAATACTTTCCACCTTTATTTCATGTAACGGGGTTGAGTTGGTCAGCTCGACAATCCCCACCTGGCTATAAAAAAACTACAAAATACAGATATAAAAGAATGTGATTACTTGCCTGTTTCTGTACCATGCAGTGGAAAATAGTGGAATGATGTAACTTCCTGATAAGGATGGCATTTAAGCCTGGACAGACTATTTTAATGGTCAGAGTTTGCTTGGCATGACGGGGTTGAGTGTATACTAAGGGACACAGCTAAATTGTGAGATTTTAATAAATAATCGTGCATTTATTTGATTAAAAAAACTCTCTCAGATAAATAATACAAATATATGTTTACATTAATGGAAAAAGTTATTAATTATATGCACATTTGGTTATAATATCCCACATGAAAATTTTGTAAAACACCTGGGGGACATGACACTTCTTATAATACGAGTATAATTTTATATCGAAATCAGGCTGAATTTCAAAGAGCAAATTGAGGATGTTAAAATGAATATAAATACTGACACTTAGAGGTCATTAGGGAAAGTTCAACTGAACAGCGGAGTGGAAGAAGTCAATACCGATAAATTAGATCATATCACTGAACTTTATTACTTTACTTACTTTTATTACTTATTTTGATACTGAAGGTATCTCTTTTATGCACCTCTCGCTATCTCTTATAACAGCCACGCCTACACCAGAACTACAAAACAAGCTCTCCAAACCTAATATCACAACAACACACTAAATATATACGGTTTCCTTATTAAAATTGAATCTTACTGTAACTTACAAAAAAACAAAAACAGACATTACAGACGACAGTTCATATGTCCCATAAAACTATTAAGCACATCAAATGTATTATAATTCCTGTGGAATTTATGTAATTGAGTAACTGAAATGAACCCAATTCTCTCTGGCTCTTTAATGATTTTCTTTCTCTATTTGTTCCTTAAGCGTTGTTCCAAATACCCATGAGAAGATAGGCTTTTGTATTTTAAACCGCTGCTGTGATAGTGAGCCTGGTTTAACCAGTGATTGGACAAAGGGATGTCAGCCAGGCAGCCAGGGGGCGCTATCCTGATGCCTGTACCCCCAGTTATAAGGCCATCCAGCTGTTAGAGGCCTCATTACCCAATCATGGACAAGCGGCTGTAGCCCTTCCTTAGTACACTCTGATTTTGTTTATCTCTGTTACACCGTCACTGTCATCGGTAGATGTAAAATCTCCATTGTCAATTCAATCTTCCCACCAAAGGGCATTTCATTATTTCTGAGACTCATAACTAGAAGCAAAAAACATATGAAGAACAGATGGCATCTTGTCAACAGGTGATCTTGGGTGAAAGCCAATCAATTATCCTTGACAAATTGCCTCCTGGGTCATCTTTCCCGTTTACTAAGAACCCTGAACTGTTTTTCATAAATTCAAACATCTATACCAGGAAAGGCATGTGCTCCCCTTCCTACTTTCATCTTATTTTGTTATTTTCTTGCGCAGAACATTTCAGTTTAATTGACAAAGTGAGATGTACAGTACTGTGCAAAAATCTTACCCTTGCTTTTTTACATAAATGTAGTCTTTGGTGTTTATTTTTATATAAGTTATTTATCTGCATAAGTGTGTCTGTAGAAAAAAAAAACAATTTTTATTTTCCAGGAGTTCTGCAACAGAAGGTATGGCCCTGATCTCAACATCATCGAGGCTGTCAGGGAATTACCTGGGACAGAAGCAAGAGTGACAGCTGAAGTCTGTAGAAGATTCTCCAAGATGCTTGAAACATGCCGATTGTCTTACAAAACTGCTAGTTTTTTAAAAATGTTTCCTGCTCTTTTTACATTTAGTTACTTAGCAGACAATTTTTTTATCCAAAGCAACTTAAAAAGCTTATTTGTACATCAGTCCACTTCTATAAGTGTAATATTTTACTGGAGTAATTCAGGTGAAGTATCTTGCTCAAGGGTACAACTGCAGGGGTGGGACAACATCATTTTCATATTTTATATTGTGTACGTTATTTTGTATAGTCATTTGTGAGGGTAAAGGAGAGGTTTAATAATATGTGGCATACAATTGTGTACAATTTCTAATATTTTATCATTGCAAATATTCCTCACAGCAGCTACACTTTTCTGAACCTATGAGGAAATTCAACAGAACTTTTCAGTGAAGTTTTCTGCATTGAATTAAAATGAGAAAAAAACCCAACATCTCAACTAATGGTTTGATCTACATTAATCTTAACAGCTATGCAGTTCGTGAACAAAGTAGCTAGGCTACTATTTAAAAATAAAAATATTTTGTTTTTGTTTTTTTGTTTTAGTTACAACCAAACTGATAATTATAAACATAGGAGAATAAGGAAATGCCACAGGTCAAAATAATGCAAACGTGCAGAATTAATTCCAGCTTCTGCAAGACTCGTTTGAAAACACCAGAAGTCACTTGCCAGTCAGAAAGACCAATCAACCATGCCAGCAGCAGGAAGCAACCCAAGCCGTAAAGCACCTTTACCACCACGGCCACTAGGTCAACCTGATGTTCTAGTTCATATCCAGCATGGTCTAGGTAGATTCCAGGTCATAGGAAGGTTACAGAAAACAAATAATTCTCATTTAATTAATACCCAATGCAACACACTTCTGGTACTTTGGGAATATCTCATAACACGTAGTTAAATGACTTATCAAAATCAGAATGGCAGCTTGATATAGCTCTAAATGAGCAGCTATCATATTTACCCCGACCACTGTTAGCCACAAAAAGTTGTCCTTTCAATCTTGACAAC